>BPLQ01012140.1:0-19833 GCA_021605075.1 Caerostris darwini | reverse complement strand
TGACTGATATGGCTGTATTTTCTGGTATGAATAACTAAATTTATAAAATTTTATTAAAACAGTTTAACGTTGCCAAGCTTTAATAACTATATAAAAATAACTTACTTTGATAAGGTATTTTTATTTTTTTAATCATCTTTATTGTTCCTATTTTTAAAATACAATAAAAGAGTAATACAAAGGATCTTTAAATTTTCGCTAATAAATTAATTTGTAATAGAAAGAAGTAAAGCCAAATCAAATTTTCATATCATTAAATTAAAGTTTCAAGTTACATAATTCCTCTTATTCATAATTTCAGTCATTCCTTTCTTTAATGTAGGTTTTTATGACAGTTACGTTTTTTTCTTCGTACATACTGGATTTTATGGAGATTTTTCTTGAAAATAACAGCATTACATAAAAAGAAATCTTCGTAATTCTTACAACAACCAAAACAAGATCCATCTTCCATTTGGCACAGTAAACAACGATCATTCTTTCACCCAATAGAAACACATATCGCACACGCAAACCATTCTAATTTAATTCCATCTCTTTCGCATTTTAAAACCAACAACCTCTTTTGTCTTTTTGGAAAATCGAATTATGAGAACCCCTTACTAGAGAGAGGGAGAGTCTTTGTATTCTTGGCCACCTCCCACCCACTTCGAACGGGGGTTTGTTTCAAAATTCTGATGCATCGCCCTCCACTACCCCCATCCTTTCATTCTGAGGAAACAGAGTATTGCTATTACATAAATGGGAATTTTATGAGCGAGATATAATAAGGATGATTGAAATTATTCTTCGTTTCCAAGCAGTAGGGGGAGGCAATTATTCGTGTTCCAATCCACCCCCTCAACACCCTCTCTCCTCTAAGAATAGTGATTCTTCGTGTACCGTCTTGAGTTCATTTAGAGGGTCCAAGTGGTACGGGGTTGGGTGGGGGTGAAGAGAATTTTAATACCAAAATGTTTTGAAGGGGTGGTCGTAAGGGTGGTTGAGTCGTAACTCTGTTTACCCTTTCAAGAAATAAAATGGAATTTTGATGATGCAACTCTGGGTCAATTTCGCTCTCCAGTTAAAAATGGGGGCGAAATTGTTTCGAGGGATCGGGAGGGGGGGGAATTTGGTGGGGGGTTGTAGGTGGATTTTCGGGAAATGTTCCGGTTTACGGTTCTCCGGTTTGGAGAAAGTGGAGATTTAGTTTTGGTTTCGTGCTCGGAAACTGTCGTTATTAAAGCCTTCGCCAATAACGCCCACGATAAAAGCATATATTTAATGGTAATGAAATTCTATACTGTGTTGAGTACGTTTACTGATACGGCTGTGTTTTCTGCTATGGTGAGCTATGACTAACTAAATTAAAGGAAAATTTTGATGATATTTCATTAAAATAGTTTAATGTTGCCTAACTTTAATTTCATAAAATATCTTACTTTGATAGTTTAAAAAATATGTTTTAACACTTTTAATTTCTTTGTAATTTATCATTGCGCAGTTATATCTGATTGAAAGCATAGTATTATAAAATACACTAAAGATATAAGTCATAATGTTATACAATTTTTGCACCGAACATATTTTGCTCAAATATCCATCTAATATTTCATTATATAGAAATAAATAAAATATTTAAAACGATAAATCCATATAATAAGACTTTTAATTAATTAAATGTCTTATTATATATTGAAATAAAAAAAGATGTTGAGCATATTTGAAATAAAAAAGGTAACGGTGAATATATATTGGAATAAAAAAGATATTAAATGCTCATAAAATGCTTTGTCGTCATTTCACACTTGTAATATTACGTAAACTATCCTTGATATTGAATTAAATAAATAGCTAATAAGAATTATATTAGGATTTTTTGGCTATCAATTAGGCGGATTTTTATATGGTATGGTTTTTTAAAATAAGAAATACATGTACAAATCATCATCATCAGTGGCGCAACAACCCCATGTTAGGCCAATGCCGTCTGTCTACTGGGAAATTTCGAGACGAGAGATGTTTCTTTTTACGGGATATACGCCCAGCGCTCTTCAGTCATATTAGGCCGGGGCCTACGGTTTGATTCCTAACCACTTCAAATATCCATTGCACCGCCGGGAATCGAACCCGAAACCTGTGGCACCGTGCGCCAGAGTTTAAACATTGTACTACAGTAAAATATCGCCATATTTAGTTGAAGAGCTATTAGTTTGGTTTATATAGAAATGTTGACATGAAATTTTTTGTGTCGCAATACTCCTTATCCTGTTTTAAAACTCAAAGAATAGAGTATTAATACAAGATAAATTTCAAAGCTTTTCTGGAAAAAAAAAAAAAAAAAAAAAAATCAGTAAATAAAATAAAATAAAAATAAAAAAAATAAGTAAATAAAATAAAATAAAAATTTAATCATCAAACAAGTCATAAGAATTACGAAACTTATGAACTGTCGAACCCAAACATCTTTATTGCCCGTCATCATTCGTCATTAAAAACACAAAATATAGAATAACAAATAATACCTAACAGGAGATGAATCATCGCACTTCAAGTGAAGCTGATACGTCGACAAACCACTCATTGTTCTTCAGGACGAGTGGCGAACGTATCGAATGTCTGCGGTTTAAAAATCCAAAACTTCCGAAGCCGGAAAAAAGAAAACTGCCCTAAAAGGAGACATCTAAAGCACTGCTGGGGCTATTGTCCTCTGAGGCATTGCGACACAAAGATTCCAGCCAAGGTCGCTGATAATAAGGTCGTAAATGTAACGGAAAATTGATGGATGAAACCAAAGGATAGGCTGCTTCTAAAAGTGAGATAACAAAACCCGGGGGAATGTACGTGTTTTTTCTTGTTTCGAAGGCATGGAATTAAACTCGTTATCTGTCAAGAATTTTCGAGCTATAGATAGAATACTCTAGAGTTTCACACGGAAAATAAAAATGCTTGCATTTGAGATAATCTGCCATTAAAACGTTTTTAAGAATTAAATTGGCTTCTTTCTGCAAAAGTGATCAACAACATGTTATGTGAGGCTTGTATATATATATATATATATATAATGCTGGATTTATTACTTCTGATTTTCAACACACATTCAAAATTGACTTTAGATTTTATTGTATATTATTATCAATATTATTGTGCCGATGATTAATCATTAAATTGCGTTTCAAAAAAAAAAAATTTCAAGTATCAAAGAAATCCTAAGAATTGCGAAACTTATTAACTGTCGAATCCAATATCTTTATCGTAAGATAAAATATAGAATAACAAATAATGCCTACAATAATACCTAAAGTTACCCTACAATATATATATATATATTGTAGGTTAAAGTCATACCTATAATAATAACCAAAGTTTTTAAATTTCATTTAACAATTTTTAAATTATTACATTAATCACATTTTCATTTAGAGCCTGAATGGACGAGCTCGGCTAGAGCCCAGTGCCACAGGTTTCGGGTTTGAATGGATGTTTGTAGTAGTTCGAATACACTTTAAACCGCAGGTCTATGTCTAATATGACTGTTGGGCATAGGGCTGACAAGCCTACCATGTAAAAAGAAAACATCTCCACAAGTACTCTAAGAGTGCTAATCACTCAGCCATCAGGTCCCATAAGAGGAAATACAATAGATATATGAACAATGTAGTTCTTTTATTTTTAAGAAATTACTCAAAAAATAATTTTTTCCACTCTAATACATAAAATAATTATGAATTTAAAAAAACCTGCACTATAATATTGACGAGCGGTAGAAAGTAAAAATAATCAAATATTAATCCTTTTTAATCCAATGAAGAAAAAAAATCTAATTGCCACTTTCAGGTGCTTTATACCAGACTAACGTTTCATTTATTTTTGTTTTCAACAAGGACCCCATGCGTGTGCTATAAGTATAAAAACACAAGACACTCGCATACAGTCGTGTCCCATCGCTACTTTGTCCCCTTTGAAGTCAGTGGCGTGACGCCGCAATCTTCCCCTTTCTTCTCCAAATGTGCTGAGAACTTGAAACACGACACCGTTATACTCTTACAATCAGTTTTTACGATTCTTCGTCCAGAATGACTTTCCTCTGGGTGATCGTAATGAAAAGATTATTTTCAGGTGGCACGCATGGAAATACGAGAGACTACTTTTTTATTTTTGTTTCAGAGAGACCTTGGAGAAGAGGTTGCGATACAATGGAAAGCCGGCATAATAGTCGAGCTCACAATGGGAAATCTCTGTGTATTAGTTGATGTGTTTTTTCCGGTGAGATATTGGGCAATCATTGGATTGATGTGCTTTCCCACACTTTATTGTTATGAATAGATATAGAGCATTTATGTGGCAGATTGCTGGAATAAATGCAGTAATTAGTTTTTAATTCAAGGAATCCATCTAAAATTCATTTTCTAATTCGTATACCTATTATTTTCTTTACAGTAATCTTTGAATCATATTGATGCATTGTGTTTTTCTCAGTTATTTTTGTTGTTTTGTATTATGAAGAATCTGGCAATATAGAAATGCACCTGGGAATGACTTATTTATCGTATGATTATTGTTTATTGTGTGTTAATGTTCAGTTTATTAATAATAAAAAAGTAAAAGTAAAATAAAATTAAAATTTATCGAAGAGAAAGAATACTTTTAATACCTGATATTTGACTTGTTGTCATTCGCCAATAATAGGATAGATTTTAAGGTTTGGTTTATCGCTCTATGGTAATTTTTTACACACTTTAGGCTAATTAGACCGGGACCTACAGTTTAACGTGGATTCCGAACCACTCGCAAACATCCATTCCACCACCAGGATTCGCCAGACCTCTAACCAATTGGCCATGAGGCCGCAGGTAGATTTTCAGGATATTTATGATGAACCTATGTTCATTGCTCTGTTCACATTTCGCCTAATGAAGATAAAAAGGTTAAAAGAAACAGTCCTAGATGTCCTTAGAGGTGAAAATGCATATCAGCAGAATGTATTTAAAAATCTCCAGCACTCAGTCTATCCACTTTTTAGATGTTAATATTCAGTTTTTAGATGGATCACATATGCAATTTGCTGTAATCTAGCAAGTAGCCTTAAGACGGAAGGAAGGTAATTGAAAGAGGTTATGATAAGCAAAGCTGATTAAAAACAACTGTTTTACAGTAGTATCATAAGTAGTGCGTACACTAAATAACTTTTATGGATTAAGGGATAAAAAGGTACTTATATTTTCAGCATTCTATACCAACGGGGAACTGTGATAACAAATATCCACTTTCCCATCCATAAAATAATAATCTTCTTTGTTGGCTAGTTGTTTAAAGAGTAGTCTTCTTTGTTGGCTAATTGCTTAAAGAGTAGTCATTTTTGTTGGCTAATTGTTTAGAGAGCAATCTTTGTTGGCTAATTGCTTAGAGAGGAATCTTCTTTGCTATCTAATTCTTAGAGATTAATCTTCTTTGTTGGCTAATTATTTAGAGAGGAATCTTCTTTGCTGGCTAATTCTTAGAGATTGATCTTCTTTGCTGGCTAATTATTTAGAGAGTAATCTTCTTTGTTGGGCTAATTGTTCTGCTGTTTGAGAGAAAACTCCAACCTACTGTCAGTTATCTTAATTGTTGAAGGAATGCTGAATTGTTGAAGTAATTTTGATTGAGAAATTTTTTTCGATTTTCAAAGCAATGCATTGCCATCACCTTGCACATGTATGATATAGTAAAACTAAAAGTAAAATTTTCCTTAACACTAGTTATACCCACTAACAACACACATTTGTTTCTTGTATCTCTTCGCTCCAGAAGTTACGTATTCTAACCCGACGAGAATCTGTGATAACACATATCCACCTTTCCATCCATAAAATAGTAATCTTCTTAGTTGGCTAATTGTTTAGAGAGTAGTTTTATTTGTTGGATAATTGTTTAGAGAGTAATCTTTGTTTGGTAATTGTGTAGAGAGTCATCTTTTGTTGGGTAATTGTTTAAAGAGCAATCTATTGTTGTCTAATTGTTTAGTGAGTAATTTTGTTTGTTGGCTAATTGTTTAGAGAGTAATCTTATTTGTTGGGCGATATTGTTGGAGAGAAAAATCCAACCAGCTATAACAGATCAACTGTCTAATTGATGAGAAATAGTAATTTTGATTGAGATTTTTTTTTTTTTTTTTTTTTTTTTCGTTTTTCAAAATTATACATTTGCCATCACATTACACATGTATGATATAATAAAAATAAAAGTGAAACTTTTCTTTATACTACTACTTGTTATATCTACTGTTGCTTAGTTGAAGATGCAGCAGCTATAACAGTTTTTTAAAAGCTAAAGTGTAATCTGCCCACTAACACCACAAATTTGTTTCTTGAATATCTTCGCTCCAGAAGTTCAGTATTCTAACCTGATGAGGATCTCTGGTAACACATATCCATCTTTCCATCCATAAAATAGTATTTCTCTTTGTTGGTTAATTGCTTAGAGATTGTTTAGAATTGTTAATCATATTTGTTGGGCGATGTTCTTTGAGAGAAAACTTCAACTAATTGTTGGGAATAGTAATTTTGATTGAGAAATTTTTTATCGTTTCTCAAAACAAAATATTACCATCACCTTGCACATGTACGATGTAACAAAAATTAAGGTGAACTTTTTCTTAAAACAAGTTGTAGTGCTATACAGTTGCCTAGTTGAAGATGCAGCAACTATAACAGTTTTTTTGTAAAAAGCCAAAGTGCAGCCTGCCCACTAACACCACAAATTTGTTTCTTGAATCTCTTCGCTCCAGAGAACCCGACGCTGTCCGCCGCATGTTAAATAGGTCTGCAACCGCCCTTCAGGGACGCTGGCCTTCTCCTTACTTTTCAGAGTTTTTCTTTAATCTTTTTTTTTTTTTCCCTTCCTTCTACTTTTTTTACCGCTGGCAGCAATCTGAGAGGCCGAGCGGAAGTCGCTTCGAGACTCTCCGGTGGATATCCGCTGCACGTGCTCAACCAGGTAGAATCGCACTCATCCCTCTCTCTGTGAAGAAATCTTCAGGCAAGAAATGCTCCATTATGAGACTCTTTCCCTTGATGATGAAGACGGGGGGTGGTGTAACCCTTTACAAGCTCCTTCTTTTTTTTTTTTTTTTACAATGTCTCGGTGGGGCAGATGTGAAGGGAATCGTTAACGCAGTTTCAAATAAGATTGGTACTGCCTGCGACATTGATATGTAGGGTGAACTTGGAAATAAATTTTATGAGTGATTATAAAGCATACTTATTTTGTAACTATTCGTAAAATGAAACATACTGAAAATTTCGTAAGATCTTAGACTTAATGTTATCGTAAAACTAACATTAAACTGACGGGTGTTTTCTTTTTTAAACCTATTGCAAAGGTATCTTTGATCTATTTTCTACTTATGATATATTTTTTTATGTCTTTTACTTTACCAAAATTTTTCTTTGTGTGTGCACATTATTGTTGAGAAAGCAATTTTTATAGATGTCTTCTTAAGTGAAACTGTCCTATATGTTTGTCGTGAGTACGGAGAAACACAATTGATATTATGATATACTACAGTAACCAAAGATATCAAATCAACAAAGCTTACAAAGATATACGATATAATTTTTTTTAGTGTGTGCACACATTATTATTGAGAAAGCAATTTTTATAGAAGTCTTCCTTACGTGAAACTGTCCTATATATTTGTCGTGAGTACAGAGAAACACAATGATATAAGATATACTGCAGTAACCAAAGATATGAAATCAGTATACAAAGATGTCAACAAAGCTTGCAAAGATATAAGATATGAAAATATAAAGATTGTTAGAGCATATGCTAGTCTACTATGGGTACTCTCAGTTAGATAAAAACAATTATCGAGCTTATCTTTTCCCTATAGAAGTGTTCGACTTCAGTCCACCAAACCATTGTTAGTTCCACTTGTGGCCTAGAGGTAACTTGAACAACTCAGGCGGTGAATATGATAACGTGTGTAAAATGTTTTGTATCGATAATCAGTGTGCCTGGTGACAGTTTTCTAGGCTTTCTGCCATATGGTACGGGATTGTTTTAAAAAACCTATCAGGATGCAACGTTCTAGAGCGATCCTGCATTGCCCGTCGGTTTGCTGTTAATGACATACATTAGAACAGAGCATCCATCGATGTTTAAAAAATATTTTTATTTTTTGTGGATTGTTTTGGATTTTAAGAATAAAAATATTTATTTGTTTTAAAGTTAAATCATATGACATAGAATGATGCAAAAATTCTCATGTTCATAATGTATGATCTGCAAGAATGAGGAATGTAGATTTCTTACTTCATTATACATTTTTTCAGGCTGGTGACTTTCTCATATTCATAATGTATGATCTGCAAAGATGAGGTACGTCGATTTCTTACTTTATTATACATTATTTCGGGTAGGGGATTATGAAATCCAAGTGATTGAATAAGCCAGAGTTTCCCCCTGTTACTGAGCCCTCTGTGGTTTTCGTGTATCAGGCCTTGGGATTATTAAGGTCTGCCGCAGACCAGTGCATTAGATTCGACGTATACTTGAGAACTCTGAAAATCTCCGTCCTTGAAGGAGTGAACTGCACTTGCGAATCAAATTATCGTTAATTTTTATTCTTTGTAAATAGAGTTCTGTATATATGCCTATAGTACTTGTAAATAAATATTAAAGTGTTCGCAGGAACCTTGAAGTGGCTCTTTTTTCGAAGCCGTTATAAGTCTAAGGCCGAGACTATAAGGATGTGGATTGAAATAAACTTTCTGAGAGAACTTTCTTGGATAGTTTCTCACATTTGTATGCAGATTAAGGAAAAGCTGGAGAACCCCCACGATAGATGCGAGTAGATTCTGACAATCTATTCATTTCAAAAGCAATATTCCAAACTTACGTTATCAGCTTAAAAAAAAATTATGGTTATGCATTCCAAATAGTTTACATGGGAAACTTTCTTCCACTTCGATCACTCTACTTGTTTCAGTCGGCATACTTGTCGAGCCATGACTAATAAATACTTGGCACAAAATTCCAGTGCGACGTTAATCTAACTAAACAAAGCGGGCACCAGCTTTCGTCTATCAGATAGCACGCATGGTGGCACCCAAGGTGTGATCCTTCACGAAGAAGATAAAGCCTTTCGGGCCCGTCCACGAAAGCAGCAAAGATAAACAGTCCTTTTCCGCGCGCATTATCTCGTGTGCGGGTATTTATCACGGCCGTCCTGAGACGCGTCATCTCTGCGGCTTATCGCCCGCCTTCACGCGATATCAGGCCCGGATTCATTAGCTGCTTGCTGCTGCTCCTCGTCTTCGGTAGCCAAGAGGAAAAATGTGTCTGTGCATAATTGATACCCCGTCGCTCTACGTCTTTGGTCCCGTTTCTCTCTCTGCCATTTCAGTTTTATTGTTTATGCATTGGGTAAAGTTGTTGGAATTGGTTTCGATTTGAGAGATTTACACCTTAAAATAGAAATTTAGTAATCTCCTTGTTGAGCAGTTTGATTGACTTAATTGTCTGTAAGGAAAGATTGACAGCTGTTTTTAGTCATGAGATCTTTTTCATGAAAGATTTATTAAATTTGTTAATGTTATTAATTGATAATGAAGGAGAGGAATAATTTACTAATAAAATGGATTTTTTTTATATGTGGTCTTCGACTTCAGTAACTAAGAGGAAGTATATAATTGATACCCAATCGCGCCCAAAGCAATAAAGATATACCAACCTTTGGGCTCTTACTTAAGGCTTGTTTCTTGTTTCAGTCTTTTTACATAGGGTAAAGTTGCTAGAATGATGTTCAATTTCAGAGATTTACTCCTAAAAATAGAAATTTCGATTTAAGTATCGATTTAATTAGTGTCTTTTGTTTAGTAGTTTGATCGACTTAATTGTCTATAAGGAAAGATTGACAGTTGTTTTTTTGTTGATGAGATCTTATTTTCATAAAAAAAAAATTATTAAATTTGTTAATTTTATTAAATGATAATAAAGGAGAGGAATAATTTATTAATAAGAGGATTTTTGATATGTAGTCTTCGGTAGCCGCGAGGAAAAATGCGGCCCTGCCTAATTGATATCCCGTCGCTCTACATCTTTGGGCCCATTTCTCTCGACAGCCTGTTTCTGCTATTTCAGTTTTATTGTTTGTGCGTTGGATAAAGTTGTTAAAATCAGTTTCGATTTCAGAGATTTACACCTTAAAATAGAAATTTGGTACCGATTTAATCTCATTTGTTGAGCAGTTTGATTGACTTGTTGAGTTTAATTGTCTGTAAGGAAAGATCGGCAGATATTTTTGGTTATGAGACCTTTTTCAGGAAAGATTTATTAAGTTGGTTAATCCTATTAATTGATGATAAACGAAAAGAATAATTTATTAATAACATGCTTTTTTTATATGTGGTATTCGTCTTCAGTAACTAAGAGGAAATATATAATTGATAACCAATCGCTGAAATACCCAATCGTCCAAACCAATAAAGATATACCCATCTTTGGGCTCTTACTTAAGGCTTGTATCTTTTTTCAGTTTTTTTTGCATTGGGTAAAGTTGCTAGAATGATGTTCAATTTCAGAGATTTACACCGTAAAATAGAAATTTAACACCAATGTATCGATTTAATTAGTGTTCTTTGTTGAGCAGTTTGATTGACTTCATTGTCTATGAGGCAAGATTGACAGCTGTTTTTGATTGAGATTTTTTTTTTCATGGAAAATTTATTAAATTGGTTAATTTTATTAATTGATAATAAAGGAGAGGAATAATTTATTAATAAGATGTTTTTTATATATGGTCTTCGTCTTCGGTAGCCAAGAGGAAAAATTTAGCCCTGCATAATTCATACCCCGTCGCTCTACATCTTTGGGGCCGTTTCTCTCGACAGCCTGTTTCTGCTATTTCAGTTTTATTGTTGTGCATTGGGTAAAAGTTGTTGGAATTGGTTTCAATTTCAGAGATTTAGCACCGATGTATCGATTTAATTAGTGTCCTTTGTTGAGAAGTTTGATTGATTTAGTTTTCTGTAAGGAAAGATTGGCAAATGTTTTCGGTTATGAGACCTTTTTTCCATGAAGGATTTATTAAATTGGTTAATCGTATTAATTGATGTAAAAAGAGAGGGTAATTTACTAATAACTTGCTTGATAACTTGATCGAACTTGTCATTAAATTGGTTAATCTTATTAAATATATTTAATTATGTATGTACAGAAATAGACTCAATTGAACATTACATGAGAAAATTCGATTTTGTAGAAAAGTTTCAAACATATAAAAATATCGAAATCATTAATTTTACAATACATGTATTAATTACTTTTATTATAATTATGCGGTTTTTTTTAATAATTAATATTTGAGAATTAATGTTTTTTTTTTTTTATTTGTTTTTAAAGCTTCGTTTATTATTTGTACCAATTTTTATTATGGATACATCAAATATATAATAACATATAAAAATATAATATCATCCATAATGCATGTCATGGATATATCTTTAAAATTTGATTTAAAAAAAAAGTTTGGAAACATCCACCAAATTAATTCTTTTTGCATTCTACCAAATTACTAATTCTTTTTTGCATAGATACGTTATTAGGAAAACTAACGCAATAAAAAATATTGAAATATAAAGAAAACCTATTATCAGAAGATTTTAAATAAATATTCTGTCATATATAATGTATATTTCATGCAGATTGCTTATTAAAATATTTTCTGTATATGCATTTCTGAAGTGACTACTTTTCTGTATTCTGTATGAATACTTTTCTGTATTTTCTACATTTAATACGTTGTTATCTATTCGAATTGTAAGTCTTTATAAGAAATAGGGAGCTGCAACAATTGGAATATGGAGCCGTAACAATTACTTGACACTCTAGACATTCGCAACTCCACAAACTAAAAGATAGCGGAGGTTTACAGATAAACCGACGTTCTTTACCTTCATATATGCGGGGGGATATCCACCTGACATACTTATCCGATAAATAAAAAACTTATTTCTCGTCTGTATGTGTGTCTGTGACGGTGGGGGAGTTGGTGGGGTGGCAAGGTAAAGGGGGAGAGAGCGCCCCGGCTGTGTTGATTGTAACCAAGGCAACCGCACTAGTCACCGGATGCAGATATCACTTCCGACATCATGCACGCAGGGGTGGAGATAAAGGGGGAGGAGAGAGATAGGGCGCTTTTATCTCTGCACCCCCCTGCGAAAAAAAATGGGGAGGGCTTCCTTTGTTGGGGCTTCTTTTATTGCGTTGTTTGTAACGGTGTGTGTTGGGAAATCGGGGCGATGCTAGATACAAGTTTTTCTGTTCTATGCCGGGGCTTGCGATATTTATCAGGTAGGAAAGGAAGGGGCGTTTTTATGATGGGCGTGTTGAGATTTCTGTTGGGGGTAGGGGTGGGATGGGGTGTGATTTTGATGGACTTTATTAAAATCAAATTTGGTTTGGAGATAACATCAATTTGTTTTTAGTGAGGGGGTTCCTTTTTATTTCGTGGTACGGTTTAGATGTGTTAGTTTTTATGGTAGGCAGGGTGTCACAAAGTGCCCCCATTTCTCAATCGAACCCCTGATCTTTGTGGTGCTTTATTACTTAATATTCGCTTATGAGTTTTTTTTTTATTTTATTTTATTTATTTGTTTATTTTTTTTTTATCTGTTTGACTTGTATTGGGGAATCAGTATTCCTTTAATTTTAATATTTAAATTTCTGGAGTATAATATTGGAAATAAATTATATGTTAGCACTTGAAAAAAAAAATGGATTTTAAGTTATTATGTAGGGCACTTAATATGATTGAATAATACTGCTACATTCATGATCTAATAATTATAAGTGTAATCTAAGAAAGAAGATGAAAATATTAGGACTGCGTAGTAATTATTATGATGACTTGTTAATGAATTGACGTATTTTAATAATATAACAGTCACTTATGATTTATTTTATTTTATTTTTATTTATTTTTAGTTTTTTTTTATTATTATTATTATTTGTTTGATTTGTATTATGGAATCGTTATTCCTTTTATTTTAATGCATAAATTTGAGGTTTTTTTGGTTTGGTTTGTCGCTTTACTGTCATTTTGTGCACACTTTGGGTTAATTAGACCGGGACCTACAGTTTAACATGGATTCCGAACCACTCACAAACATCCATGTCACTGCCAGGATTCAAACCTGAAGACTGTGGTACCAAAAGCCAGAGCGGTAGTAAATTGGCCATCTGGCAGCCATAAAGTTGAGGAGTATGATATTGTAAACAATTTTGTGTAAATATTTGAAAAAATTGATTTTAAATTATTATTTAGGACACTGAATATGATTTAATAATACTGCTACATTCATTATCTAATAATTACAAGTAGAATGTAAGAAAGAAGGTGAAAATATTTGGTCTGTGGGTGCCTGATGGCTGAGTGACTAGCGTTCTGGTGCGCGGTGCCACATGTTTCGGATTCGATTCTGGGCGGTACCATGAATGTTTGTTAGTGGTTCGAAATCCACTTTAAACCGTAGGTTCCGGTCTGACATGTCTGACATGATCGTAAAGCGTTGCGGGGGTAGTGTTACTCCGCGTCCGTAGCTTAACCTTAAGCTACACGCACCTTCTGGGTAGTGCTAAGAAAGTAACGTCGGTGCGACGCTTGCCTTAAGACATAAAAGATTACTAAGTGTTTGCCAACTGCATTAGAAAAAAAAATATTTGGACTGCGTAGTAATTATAAATGTATATTATCCAATTTATTGTGTGTTATAACACAATGGTATTAAGTAGGCTGACTTTTTAATGAATTTACGTATTTAAATAACGTAATAAAATAAGTTATTTGCGATATTATATATAAATTTTATTTATTTACCCATTTTAGTAATTAAACATTAAGATTAAGGCTTGCAAAACTTCGACCACAGTTCTATCAGTTCTGTAATAATTCACATAATCATTGTCACTTCAAAAAAATCTTTTGTTACCATTACAGCAGAAACACATGATTGGTTGATAAGAGGTTTTCAGCCAGTTTTCAGTGTTCCAGTTGATGTGCGAGCAAGAGACACATAATTGGAATGCAGGGCATTCTGGTATCACTTGGTATCCTATAAAAATATATCACACTTGTCACGAGGCCAAGTTGGAACAGTGTCAATGTAACAGTTTGTTGCAATATAGCAGTTACTTTATGCAATACCAATATAGCAATTGCATCCCCTTAACCTTCAACCATTTGTTCTCAGAAGGTAGGTTTTACCATGTGGAGGTAGCTTGCTTTGAGGTTCTTAAGGAGGAGGGACCCTTTGACAGGAACTTGGTTCTGGATTGCTGGTATCAGAAGGTTTCCGCTGTATGGTCTGGTTTTCCCCGTCCTTGGATGGGTGCAACTGGTTTAACATCAGCTCCATGATATGACAGTAATAGCAAAACATAGCAATTCCCTATGGTAAAAGAAATGCAGTCTTAAAATGCAATATTGTACGTGGTAGGAAAAGTTTATATCATAATAATATTGGATACATCACACAGGGATATGAATTTTGAGGTTTTGCCTTTTTTTAGCCTCAATAGTTGAGTGTACGTAGGCTAAATTGCATCAATTATAAAAGAGGAGATGATTTACGAATCTTATCAGCATGATACTTGCATCTATCTTGGTTTACTTTTACAAGACAATTCATTTGAACCGTAAAAATGGCAAATTTCTTCAGAAAAGATATAATTTGTTATTAATTGCCTATATGTATGATTCAGTGCAGTATTATAGTAATTCAAACTGCTTCAAATTTTTTCATGAAACCGTTAAATTCATTAACCATTTTTGTAAGAGAAAAAGTCTTTTGATGAATCAACTTGTTCCCCCGGAAGGCGTGAGGAAGACATTCTGCCATTCTTCAGGATTTTTAGTATTATAGTAATTTCAATTTTGTATGTGGTGATATCTGGACACCCAGTCAGACTCCATAGATGTCGGGCACTCTAACAGAGACATTTACTATTACTACTGCACCACACCACATCATAGATAGAAAAAAATTCGGAAAATTCCCACTTGTCATACAACTGTCCCACTAGTCAAGTCATATTATTACTACACCACATCACTGTGCCTAGAGCTGAGTTGCCCCTATACAGTTGGAAGGGTGTGGGTGAGAAGTCTGACTGGCTCCGTGATGCTCTTACAGTCATATGAGACCGGGACCTACGACTTAAAAAGGATTCCGAACCCCTATGAACATCCATGGCATCGCCGGGACTCGAACCATGTGGCATCGACACTTGGCCAAACCCTTTGCACGTTAGTTAGCATGCAGAGCGACTAAGTCTGACAAGGACAAATAATACAGTCTTTAACAAATTTCTATATTCGCATTGTTCCAACTTGGCATTTCGCCAAGTGTGACGTTTTTTTTTATAGATCACCATGGGATGCCAGAAGAACTCCCTGTCCTCCAATGAAGTGCCTCTTGCTGCCAGATAAACAGCCCCGAAAAATCCCTATCAACCAATGCCACTACTGTTAAGCCAACAAAATATATATATAATTTAGAAGGGCAATATGTCCAACGGCCGTACCATGCTGAATATACCGGTTCTCGTTAGATCACCGAAGTTAAGCATCATTGGGCGCGGTCAGTACTTGGGTGGGTGACCACCTGAGAACACTGCGTGCCGTTGGCAAATTTGGGACCTGAATGGCCGAGTGTCCAGCGCTCTGGCGCTCGGTGCCACAGGTTTCGGGTTCGAATCCCGGCGGTGCCATGGATGTTTGTAGTGGTTCGGAATCCACTTTAAGCCGTAGGTCCCGGTCTTCTACGACTGTAAGAGCGTCACGGAGCAAAAGTCAGGCTTCTACCTACGGGTGCTCCATCACAACAGAAGCTGCTTCCTTCCCCTTCAATCATGAGTCCATATGGGCTTGTGGGCTTGGCCATCCAAGTGGGATAAGAAACAACAACAGAAGGGCAATATATTCTATATTAATAATATATTCTTTTATAAATTTAATATAATTATTTTGTAATATCCGATTCCTTATTTTTATTGTATTTTCCCTAAAATAATTTGGTTAGCTTATATCCAAGGTGAAAAAATTCAATATTCTCAGTTGCTTCTCTCTTTTTTTTGTGTGGAAATCTCTCGGTTGGCTGTTTACTGCAGCCAAGCACCATCGCGGTGAAAAACAGCGCATGACATTTTGGAGCCGCGAGTGTTTGATCAGCCGTCAGTTCTGGTTTCTTCTTGTTTGCAGTCAGCCAGCGAGATCTTAATGGAAGATCTCTGGGAGAATGTTTACAGCTCTCGCCTTGCTGCATAGCTCAGGTGCGCGCAATTTTAACGGGGCTCAAGTTATTAACTCGATTGCCTCGCACAGGAGTTTGGTAAATGTGCCTATGCATACAACTAGACTATTTTATACAACTATGCATACAACTAACTATATACTATTTTTAAACTATAGTATAATACATATTTATATTTTAAACACACAACATACATACTAGATATAGGTGTGCTAACTATTATGGGTTCTCCGTAGTCTGTAGGGTAAAACAATAAAAAGTTTCGATTGTATATGGACTACGGAAAAAGCAAATATTTCTACAGATATCTTTAAAAGCGATTTTTGTTGATTACTTTTCCAACTTAACATAATTTAAAAAATTTCCATCGATTTTTTTAGGCAGTATTTTTAATAAAACAAGTAACATTAAATTTTTCTATTTTTTTTTACAAGTATTATTAATTTTTTCCTTTTTTTTTATCGAGAAGGTCTTTAAAATTTTGTCTTTATTTAAAGTAGAATATAGTTGATTGAAAAAGTTTAATATTGGTATACGGGCCTGAATGCCCGAGTGTCTGGCACTCGGTGCCACAGGTTTCAATTTGTTTGGTGCTACAGACTTCAAGTTTGAATGTCAGGGGCAGGGATGTTTGCTAGTGGTTTGGAATACACGTTAAACTGTAGGTCGCGTTCTAAATTGTTTAAAAATATGCGAAAAAGGACCACAAAGTAACAAAGCACACCAAATTATATTATTCTGATTTTGAATCAAAATATTTATTAAATTGTTTTATTGTAGCAACATCATGGTTTTTTTTGTTGTTCCATTTTTATAGTCGTTTGAAATATAAGTCTGACTTTAACAAAAAAATTTTAATAAATTATTTTTCAATGACTTATGTCCTGTTTGCCAATTTTTCAATGATCCGGTCTAAATTAGAATAAAGTGTGCAAAAAAATGAGCGTAGATCGACAAACAAACAAACCTCTTACGACAGTATAGATTATACAACATAAGAGTGAACAACAACATACACATTAAATTAGTAATAATTATATATAAAAATTCTGCGAAAATAGAAATATAAATTAAATAATGAAGATTCCCAAGTTGTTGTCTTTTTAATTAAGTGATTCGTGCACTAATATTTGAAAAGCAGAAAGTAAAATTAACCAATGTTTTGTAGCGATCCATCCTACATATTCTATAATTTGAAGCCAATATAATAGACTTTTTGAAAAAATATTTGTGAATGAATAATAATAAAAATATTTATCATTTTAGTGTTTTCAAGTAAAATTATCATCAGTTTTAAGTATAAAAGTCAAGCATTAATTAAGTATTTTAGCCGGAAACGTAAAAAAAAAAAATTCTAAAAATTGAATTAATCTCTTGGGCTTGTAAACGGCTCATTTAACGCTGTTTATAAAGAACGCTGTCGACATTTGGTGTATCTTATGAATTATGACGTTTTTAGACACATCCATCTGTACCATGTATACCGCTTAACTTAATAGATCCTTATCTCATTTCGGGAATGCCATCCAAATGTCATCTACCGCTACTTCTTTTGCGGTGTGTTTTTGTTTTCCGCTTGATAACCTCTTCGATAAGAGGGCTTCGAATTCTTTCGGTTTTGGGGGGACATCCCCAGAAATTCGAATTTCCTCTCCCGTCGGCCGATGTTATCGAATCGGGGAGCAGTTCCCACGTTGCCCACCCTCCCGAGAAACAGGTGCTGTCGCTTGAATGGCTTCCCTTTCATTCGTCTGCCCTATACTTCGTGGGGATAAAGAAATGTAAAACGTATGGCGATGCTGCTTCATATACAAGGATGTCGTGTATATATATACGATATCTGTATACTTCATATTCTACAATGTTATATATATATATATATATATATATATATATATATATGTGTGTGGGCCTGAATGGTCGAGTAGCTAGCGCTCTGGCGCTCGGTACCACAGGTTTCGGGTTCGAGTCCCGGCGGTGCCATGGATGTTTGTAGTGGTTCGGAATCCACTTTAAGCCGTAGGTCCCGGTCTAACAGGATCGTAGAACGTTGCGGGGGCATTGTTACTCCGCGTCCGTGGCTTATCTTCAAGTTACACGCGCCCCCTGGGTAATAATGCAAAGTGAGTAACGTCTGTGCAGCGCTTGCCTTAAGGCACCCAAGACCAAGTGTCTAAGATTTTGCCAGCTGCATTAGAAAAAAAAAATATCTAGATAGATATATGTGTAACATTGTAGAATATGAAGTATTGTAACACATCATATTTTAAAGCTAAATTTGTAAAAGTATGACAGTTATTCGGGACGTGATGGCCGAGTGAGTGGGATATGGAGAACAGTGACACGGGTTTCCTGTTCTAGTCGCGACAGTGCTGTAGATGTTTGCAGTAGAATTTGTAGTTGTTCAGAATCGCTCTGGTGCTCGGTGCACAGGTTTCCGTAAAGAGTCATGGCGGTGCCATGGATGTTTGTAGTGGTATTTAACCCATTTTAAGCCGTAGGTGTCGGTCTCATATGACCGTAGAGCGTCATGAAGTCCAGTCATATTTCTCACCACACCATTCCCAAACTGTATAGGGGCATGTTAGCTCTTGGCATAATGATGTGTTGTGGTGTAGTAGAAGTAGTGTTTCGAAATCCACTTTTAAACCGTAGGCCCCAGTCTAATAATAAGACTTTAGATCGTTGGGCGCAGAATTAAAAACCCTAAACCGTAAACCATCTCGAAATATGCCAATAGGCATTCGGCCTTGACCAACTTAAAGCTGTTGCACCAATAAAAAACGTATATAATTATCATGCTAGTTTCATTCGATTTGAAAGGTTTGTAATAAAAAAAAAGAATTTTTTAATTTTTTAAAAATAAAAAGAAATTTTAAGTTAAAAATAATTAAAAATGCCCATCTTTCTCAGGCCTCAAAAAAAAAAAAAAAAAAAAAAAAAATTTTTTTTTTTACATTGAATATTAAAAGTGATAAATAACCGACTTTCCCCAAAAGAAATTAATTAACTAACGATAGTGATATTAAAATACAAATTTTATCTGAAAAAAAAATCGTCAGAAAAGCATAATTTATTTTATTTTTCAAAATGTTGTGCTATTTATAAAATATGTATAGAAAACATGTAATATTCTCTCATCACTTTCAATTCTATTATATTATGTATGCATCTGTATAATTATTAATTATTACAGATGATGAAAATATTTCAACTTTTTGTATCTATCCATTATATATATGAAATTATTCTGGTCAAGTAATTTGTAATTTTGAATCTTAAAAATATAATGCTGGCAATCAAGAAAAAGCAATTTTGTTTTTAATTTATTACAAATAAAGCGACCTGTTTTTGTTTTTATTATTATAAAACCATGTTTTCATTTTTGTCTCCAATAACACCATTCTTTTATTTTTTTCCCCAATTTTCACCTCATATATAATGAATGAATATCACGCAATCCTCAAAATTACAGTAATTTATTTCTTCATAAATTGTAAAGCAAACCATTAAATGTTCAATGGAAGAGTGGCATATACTCAACAGAAAAGCACCA
>BPLQ01012138.1:50089-147006 GCA_021605075.1 Caerostris darwini | reverse complement strand
CACGGACTATGTGCCTTTCACACCAACCTTTTGCCATGTAGTGGCGGTATTGGACCTTGAACTCTGGCCTGGAAGAAGGGAAAAACCCCGTTAGATGGGCGCGAGAGAAGAACGCTGGGAGATGGCGAAACTGCAACGCGCTGCGTCAAGGAGCGGTAGAAAATGGCTGTTATATAATAATTATTAATTTAAATATTATTGTAAATTATAGAACCAATTAAATGGTTTTCTTTAAAGAAACGCAGGACTTTTATTGTGTCTGTCAAATCCCCTAGACACTCACTGCAAAAGTACAGCCACTGTTAGACTGGTAGAGAAGTCTAACAAAACTGTAGGTTCGGCCGGGATGCGTCTTTTGAAACGCCCAAATCTACATAAATTGGGGTCTCGGCAGGGATGCGTCTTCAGCAAACGACCTAAACCTACATATATGTAACTTAAACCAAAAAAAAAAATAAAATAAAATTAATTCATTAAATTTAATTAAAGAATTAATATTTGAAAAAACTGTATTAACATCCAGTGTCATCTACTACAAGTTCACAAAAAATGTATTTGAACTTGAGTGGATGAATAAAAAGTATTTTATGAACGATTGAAAATTTGAACAAGATATATATAGGGAGAGTGTGAGCTAATAGAAGGAATTGAAAAATTGGAAAGAAAGCGTCAGAATTCAATGAAATGGAGATTTTGGTAGCGACGTAAATCACAGCAAAAGACCTACTTATCAAAATTAATTTGTGTTTC
Organism: Caerostris darwini; assembly: GCA_021605075.1. Classification (NCBI taxonomy): domain Eukaryota; kingdom Metazoa; phylum Arthropoda; class Arachnida; order Araneae; family Araneidae; genus Caerostris; species Caerostris darwini. The sequence goes on along the minus strand of BPLQ01012138.1, from coordinate 146,256 downwards.
TTTAACAAACAATTTCGAAACTTTTATTTCAATTTTTGTAAATATTTATTATTTAACATAAGCAATACTAATGGATTCAAAACAAGAAAAAAATTCCAAATTGAACCGAACTCATGTTGTATTCGCTTATAAAAATTATGTAAACTTAATTAAGATGCTTTGAAGGCTTTTGGATAATTTAGGATAGCGAAAATAATTATTTTAGCCTTAATAAGAAACAAACACTTACTTCTTCAATACAGTAGAACCACTTTAAGTCAAACCTCGATAAGTCGAAAACCTCCACAACTCGAAAAGATTTTTTGTTCTCTTCCCTTCAAGCCCAAAAAATTTCATTACTTGAAATTTCAACCCTCTATAAGTCGAAATAATTAGCAATCCCCACAAGCCATTTTGTATATATTTTCCCTCCGTAACTCGAAAACAAAAACTGACCTCTGTATCTCGAACATTAGCAATGTTTGATTTTACAACCTTTACAACTCGATCATTTGAAATTCATTACCTCTATAGCGCGAAGAAAAATAAGTTACCGACTTTAAGGATTTGCCGACAATGCACGTCACTGTTTCCCAGAAAACAGTGTGTGAGTATATAGTAAATAGAATAATTAATTCTATGAAATAACAACTCGGAAGAAAAAGATTTTTCTGCTCTTTATAGCTTAGATAATGTATAGATAGAAAAAGGTCGAATTGTCAAAAGCAAAAAATAAATAAATAATAATAACTGACTTTTTTAATTACTAATATTTTTAATTTTAAGGTTGCTTCGGAATTATTTTGATTTTTTATTGTAGTACATAATATAACTTTTAAGTGGCAAATAAACATGTTTATTACCTCTGTAACTCAATTAAGTTAGAAAGAATCTAAACCTCTTCAAGTCGAATATTTCATTACAAAATCCGCATAAGTCGAAAACTCTATAACTCGAATTATTTGGCGTCTCCATTGAAGTTCGACTTACAGAGGTTCTACTGTATATATATGTGTATGTATGCATGTATGTATATATATATATATATACATCCAAAACAATAACTGGCTATCAGAGTCATTAGATTTCTTACATTTAGATCTCTTAAAACAATTATTTTTTAGTAATATATATTGAATTGCAAAGGTGAAATTATATGATAAAAATAAGACTACGAGTCAATTCAAAATTATTTTGTACTGTGATTTATTTGAATTTTTTGAATATTTTTGCAAGGTATTTTAACTGCAAGTCACTCAGATAAGTGATTGGAAAAATTGAATCATTCAACTTTTAATAAAGAATTTTATTTTCTTTAGATTTAAATTGCGAATTTAATAATTTATATCGCATAAAAATGTACTAGAATATTTTGCGCATCACCCTTGTTTTTTATTCTAATGTTAATATATATATATATTTTTAGCCACACGTCAGAATTAAAATGATATATTTATTTTCAGTGTTAACTATTCTGATTATTATTATTTTTTTTTTTGTTCTGATGAAAACAAATCATTGAATTGACTTTTGATTATTATCATGAATAATTTCAATTGTGTCTACATTCAAATATTGAATTTATATAAGAATCATTTCTATTAATGTCTTTTATGATGTAAAAATAAACAATGCTCAGTTGTTTTAGAAACGAAAATTTTCCGTTACGAAAAATTTTATGTGCAATGGAAGAATATAGAAAATTAAATATAAATGTCAATTTCTTCTGTTATATTATACGGTTGACGTTTTCCACTTTAAAATCCAAATTTATGCTGTTCATGAGTGGAAGCAGATAATAGAGAGTGTTTGCATACAGTACGTTAGTTACTGTAGGTCGTCCGTTACCTTTTTCTCCCTAGCGCGCACGCTCATAAAAAACTGAGCATGCGTGCTAGGGTGAAAAAGCTAACGGTCGTCTTACGGTAACTAACGTAAGGTATGCAAAAACTCTCTATTAAAACTTACATTAACAAATCCGTTAAAACTTAGTAGCAGAGACCTCAAAAGGAATTCGGTTGCTCTATACTTTGAGTAACACCTACTGATATTTAAATAAATGCCCAGAAGAATCCTTCTGAGCTTATATCTATGCGGAAAGAAATCCCGATATCAGATAAATTTGTAAATAAAATAACATATACATATGCGAATCTATTTTAATCTAAAAGTGGTAATTGGAAGCAAATTCCTACGTATACCTTAATTTTCAGAATTCTTTTTGTCATTCTGTCTCTTAGAGAAAGTAGTCATTTTAGGAGCATGTTCTGTTTGAAATTCTTATGAATAGAAGTGTACCGGGTGGAAGTTTTGGTTTTATTTTTATCTTAGAGTAATTTGTAGATTAAAATGAATAGTTGGTCAGTCGTTTTACTGTTTAATCACTGTTGAACGTGTCATTACAATTGAGAACATATTTCATAAATATTTCATTTACTTTTGTTGAACTTCGTTAACCTTTTTCAATTTTAAAGTTCTTTGCATTTCTTTATTCAATTCCTTCTATTAGCTCACACTCTCCCTATATATATCATGTTCAAATATTCAATCGTTAATAAAATACTTTTTATTCATCCACTCCAGTTCAAATACATTTTTTCAAACTTGTAGTGGATGACACTGGATGTTAATACAGTTTTTTCAAATATTAATTGAGTAATGAAATTTAATTCATTAATTTTAGTTTTTTTTTTTAGATTTTAGTTGCATATATCTATCAATAGATGGCGCCAGATAACTTAAAAAAATGAATGAAAATAATTTATAAACGACTTTCTGCAATATAGTGAAAATAAAAGTAGGAATTGACTTTAGAATGTTTTTTTTTTATATTACTTGTTTTACTCTTAGAGCCAATTTGTAAAATTGCAAGCACATAAAATCTTTCTGAAATTTGCACTACTTTTTTTTTTTATCAAGCTATATCTTTGAAAGTTCCTTTTTTGCTTCTCAAGCTATTGGAATTTCGGAATTTAACTTTCAAACAAGTAATATAAAAATAATTTTTTTAAAAATAAATTCCTACATTTTTTTCACTTTATTGCAGAAAGTCCTTTATAAATAATTTTCTGTCATTTTTTTAAGTTTATCGGGCCCCATCTATTGGTAGATATATGTAACTAAAATCTAAAAAACACTAAAATGAATGAATTAAATTTAATTACTGAATTAATATTTGAAAAAACCTTATTAGCATCCAGTGTCATCCACTACAAGTTCAAAAAAAAAAATGTATTTGAACTTGAATGGATGAATAAAAAGTATTTTATGAACGATTGAAAATTTGAACAAGATATATATAGGGAGAGTGTGAGCTAATAGAAGGAATTGAAAAATTGGAAAGAAAGCGTCAGAATTCAATGAAATGGAGATTTTGGTAGCCACGTAAACCACAGCAAAATACCTACTTATCGAAATTAATTTGTGTTTCTGTAACAAACAATTCCAAAAATTTTTATTTCAATTTTTGCAAATATTTAATATTTAAAATAAGCAACACTAATGGATTGAAAACACGAAAAATATTCCAAACTTAACCGAACTCATGTTGTTTTCGCTTATAAAAATTATGTAAACTTAATTAAGATGTTTTGGAAGGTTTTTGGATAATTTAGGATAGTGAAAATAATTATTTTAGCCTTAATAAGAAACAAACACTTACATCTTCAATATATGGAAAAAGAGAAAATAGGAATTTATATTTAAAACATTGTAAAAATCGTGGCGAAAATTTAAAAGAAGATCAGTAGATGAGTGAACTGCCGAGAAATGGAGCTTGACACGAAATAGTGTTTACTATTATTTGTTATTTCGCGTAATAAGAGAATTTTATCGAAACAAGAGATGGAACCTTCTTCAGGTATAAAAGAAAGTTTTTATTTTCATTTTAATGGTTCTATGTCAGGGATGGGCAAACTTTTTCTGTCGCGGGCCAAGAATGGAAAAAAAAAAAAAGTTTGGCTGGCCAAGATAAATTTTTCTAAAATTTTAAAAACAATATACAAGTATTACAATTTAAATATGCTAATGAGAGGAATGAAATTGCGATTTCATTTTTAAAAGTTTCTTATAATGATGTTCGAAGTGAGATGTACTAATTCTAAGGAACGAGGCTAAATGTTCATCTGTCAGCCTGGCTGGATATTAAAATGCGCAGTCTGCCACATGCGAGGTCTAATTCACCTATATTGAATTCTCATATGTCTGCTTCCCGATAAAGAGATAACGCTTGTTGGCGCCAATCTACAGCTATAACTAACAAATAACTTCCACATTTAACACTTTACTGATTGAAAGCTGTCTGTGCTTGCTATTTCCATCTATTTATGTTTTGTAGAACAAAAATAGAGAAAGTAAAAAGATCATCAGTCCTTTGATAAAAAAGAAGAAAAAATAATAATATTTAATCAAAGTAGAAAAGGAGATGGATATACACTCAAGAGCCAAAACATTATGACCACCTGTCAATAACGAGTTGGCCCACCTTTGGCGCGTAACACAGTTTCAACCCGCCTTGGCATGGATGCCACAAGTCCTTGGTAGATGGCCGGAGACATATTGTACCAGATGTTTAAGCAACGGTCACTCAAATCCGAGATATTGCAAATTGGTGGTCTTTGAACTCCGAGCTGCCGTCCCAGGACATCCCAAATGTGTTCTATCGGATTGTGATCCGGTGAGTTACGCGGCCAGGACATTAACTGGAATTCAGCATCATGTTCCTGGAACCACTCCAGCACAATTTTAGCCTTGTGACAAGGGGCGTTGTCTTGTTGGAACATTCCATTTCCAGCTGGAAAAACAGAGGCCATGTAAGGGTGCAACTGACCGCAATGATGTTCAGATACCCTGTAGCATTCATTGTCTGTTCTACCAGAACCACGGGTCCCAGAGACGCCCAAGAGAACGTCCCGCAAAGCATAATACCGCCACCACCGGCCTGTGTATGACCTACTGTACATTGAGGGAGCAACTGTTCGCCTGGAAAACGGCGTATCCTGACACGACCATCGGCGTGATGAATGACAAACCGTGATTCATCTGACCAGGCAACTCTCTCCCATTGATCCATGGACCAGTCACGATGTTCCCGGGCCCAGCGCAGGCGCAGTTGGCGATGACGCTTGGTCAGCAAAGGCACACGAGTGGGACGTTTGCTGCGTAGCCCCATATCCAACAGTGTGCTCCGATACTATTCTACTTGACCCTGCATTGTATTGGGCTGTCAGCTGAGCCACTGTCTAGCTCCGGTTTTGCTTCACCATGCGAGACAGTCTCCGACGACCTTTTTCTTTGATAGCGTGTGGACGTCCAACACCATGTCGTCTACTGCTGGTTTCACCGTCATTCATCCATTTTGCATAAGTACTAACAACTGTAGATAGCGAACAACCCTCGAGTCGTGTAGTTTCGGAAATACTTGTTCCGAGCCTTCGAGAATCAGTCCATCTCACTTCGAACCTCACTATAAGGAACTTTTAAAAATGAGATCGCAATTTCATTCATCTCATTAACATATTTAAACTGTAATACTTGTATATTGTTTTTAAAATTTTAGAAAAATTTATCTTGGCCCGCCAAACTTTTTTTTTTTTTTTTTCGATTTTTGGCCCGCGACCGAAAAGGTTTGCCCATCCCTGGCATACACGAAGGTGATCACTCTTGGAATGTTGCTGCATGCCGATAGTAGTAGATCTTTTAGCCACCTAGGATGTTACCAGGGCATCACGATGAGGTAGATCTACTGTCGCACCCCTCATTTAATAACATTACTTTGTAAATTATGCACATCTGCTGTATAAGAAACTAATTATCTTAAAAAAGTCAAGCTAAAAAATACGTTTAAAGGTTCTTAACCAAAATTGCATATTACTATTATTAAACGACACCACATATGCATTGAGATGATCCTTTGTAGTTTTGGGAATGATATGAAAAAAAATTGTACCATCACAATTTTGAACACCAAGGGTTTCATCTGATGGATATGAACACACCTCCTTGGACTAAACAAAATAAGACTCAAATTATGAGACGAATTCACAACACTTGTAAAAAATACAGAAGAACTTATTATATGAAATATTTTTATTCGCCATTTACCTTTAACGTTCATCGGCCCTATATATATAATTATTATTTTTAATTTGCGTGAACAGCATGAGGTCCTGAAGTCGCCATAGACGTGAAGTCAATGAATAAAACTGAGATGTGAGCAAAGATGTATTTCAGGACTTCAAACCTCAAATGGTGGGAAAACTGGTGAATCTTTGCAAAAGCCTGGTTTGGTTTGTCGCTCTACGGTCATCTTGTGCACACTTTAGGCTAATTTGACCATGACCTACAGTTTAACATGGATTCAGAATCACTAATGAACATCCATGCCGCCGCTAGTATTCAAAACTTGAAGTTTGTGGTACCAAAGACCAGAGCACTAGCCAATTGGCCATCAGGCAGCTTGAAAAACACTAGGTTTTGTCTGTCTATACAGAAATGGCTCCAGGCTACATGGGACCAAGTAAGATTACTTTATTATTATCTACTTTTTATATGCCCGACTCGTGGCAACGTGCACCGCTGATGAGCATTGGGACTGAGGTTCACAGTCATGTGAGACCGGGACCCTAAGGCTTAAAGTAGATCCCGAACCACTACAAACATCCATGGCACCGCCAGGAATCGAACCCGAAACCTGTGGAATACGATAGCCACTCGGCCATCAGGAGTGAGGATCGGCCATGTTAGTGAGACTGCCTGGTAGGAGTTTTCCAGGTTTCCTCCCGTATCATACACAAATTGTGGGGTAGTTCCCACTAAATGTTCTCTCAGAAGGTACTGCCTTCAGTGACACGGAGGCAAGTCACACTTCTACCTACGAGTGCTCCATCACAACAGAAATTGCCCCTCCCCCGTTCAATCCTTCCATGAGACAGCATGGATTTTTCGACTTGGTCTAGACGTTGTTGCATACCAATTTGGGTAAGAAATAACAACATATTTTCACCTGTGCATATCTCAATGAGAATAGTACAGTAAAAGATGTTTTGCAAAACCTCTGAAACATAAATATTTCACAATAACATGCAAAATTGTCCAGATTAAAAACAATTACATTTTCATCCACCTGTATCGAAAAGAAATAATTGTTTATTATTTTTTCGAGTGTGTGAATTCAATGTCGTTAGACATATCATTAATTATTCGAGAAACTGTATCGTTTGAAGAGGGAATCTTGTTAAATTTTTAGACTTCACCGAACATATACATTGAAAACCATTTTGATACAAGGCAATATCACATTTTTAGCGATAACATTCGCATTAACTTTGTAGATAATGTTAGAATAGAGCCGTTTGATAAATTGAACAAATGTAATAGAGCGATATGATTGGTGATGGGACAACCAATGATAAACCAATTATTAAGTTTACGCCTATTGCTTCTTTTTTTTTCTCTCAAATCGGGAACAGGTGATAAAAGAAAACTATGACTGCAGATGATAAAAGAAAATTATGACTATATTACGCACTTTGTTGATGATTCTGATGTTCTTGAGATTTTTGGACTTGATTGATGTTTCTGTATATATCATATCTAACGTTGTTTCATAGTTAAGAAATAACCTGGATTATTAAGCAATACCCAAGTTCAATCACTATTGCAATATTTTCAATAAATTTTATGTAATTATAGAAGGCATATAACAACGGTTTTCCATTAGTTTTTACAGTCCGAAGAAAATAGCATGAGTTATTTCTGTATCTAATCTAGTGTCCTGCAGTGCGGGTTGGACATCCCATGAGAAATCTACTCATGGAAGAAGATAGAGTAGGGATTCCGAGAGGACTTTTAGGGGAACTATCCCCCATTTGCGTATCATATGGGAGAAAACCCGGAAAACTCCCACAAGCTAGTCCGACTACCGAGGCAAGATGCTGAAGATCACAAACGCCATCGGGTTTTCTCGCTTTTCGATACAGTGTCTACAACAAAAGCCGCCAGCGGATTTAACCTCACAAACTTTTGGATACAACCTTTATATACACATACACTGTAAGGAAGTCAGAAGTCATAAATCCTTCAGTCTGTGTCAGAATTTGAGTTTTCGAATAGTTCGTTAAATTCACTTGCACTCATTGAAATGTCTGGATGAATATCATCATCACTTTCCATACTATTATTCATGTGCTCATCATACACAAAATCAATTTTTAACTTTCTGTTGATTCTTCGTGACTTTTTCGCCAAAAATTAAACCCACATCGTTCCACAACCCCCGTATTCACACCGCGCGACTTCTGGCTATTCCCTAAACTCAAAAGACCATTCCGGGGATATCGTTTTGAGTCGATTGAAGAGATTCAACATGAATCGGCGCGCGCTTTGAAGGCCATCCCTGCCGATGACTTTTTAGCATACATTGAGGATTGGAAAAAAAGTTGGCATAAGTGCATTGAGTTCGTAGGGGATTACTTTTAAGGCGATGAAATAAATTTAGAAGAATAATTCATTCACAGTAGTATTAGAATTCAATGCAATAAGCTATTTATTAAATACATATTGTTCATATATTTTGGAATTTCATATTAATCTAAGTATGATTTTGAAATTACCTTTTTGTACATTTTCCTTGGAAACAAATTTATTGTGTGCATTTTTTTAATTTTCTCCAATAGTAATGAGTTTAATATAATTTGAGAATTTATCCTCTATAATCCTAAATACTGGATCAAATTTCAGAGAAACTGGGTATAATTTGTAGATTGACAACTATGATAGTGCCATCTAGTGATAAACAAATGAACTGAAGATTAATAAGATATTGAATGACAATTTTATATACTAAAATATTATATATATACATATATATATACAAGCAATATCTACAAGCTTATATCTTTTGTAGTTTTATATTTTATGTATTGAATAGGTTTGGTTTGTTGCTTTACTGTACTTTTTTGCATACTTTAGGCTAATTAGACCGGGACCTACAGTTTAACGTGGATTCCAAACCATTAACAAGCATCCATGCCACCACCAAGATTTAAACCTAAAACCTGTGGTACTAAAGGCCAAAGTGCAAGCCAATTGGTCATCAAGCCATACCAAACCAAGTCTATGTACTAAATAAGCAGGAATTATCAAATTTCAAGCATCGAATGTACCATAATGCTCTTTTTTTTAATGAAATCAGCAGCGAATGTTTCTTATGTGATAGGATCTTTAGTATATTTATAATGGGGCATACACATAATTTTCTAAATTAAATCAAAATGAAAAACTGAATAACTGCTCCTATTGTAATAATTAGAATATAAGATAATGCTGGAATAATAATACTTTCTAATGTATTTGATAATGTTATAGTAAGAAAAGATAGTAAATAATAACAAAATTATAAAACAAAATCACCTTTTTATTCATAATATTGATAAGCTTGTGACAATGCAAGCATAGAAAAATATAAGTATAGACACTTTATTCATAGAGGCAGAATGAAATCAATCGCAATCAGACAAGCTGTTACAGGCATTCTACAAATACAAACATTATATATATACACATCAAAATTACTTTTGTTTATACAATACATGAATGTCATATCCACTATACAAAAGCAGAGCAAAGTATTGTGATATTTTTGCAACTTAACATATAAATGATGTAAACATAAATGATGTTAACATAATGTTAACATAAATGATGTAGCAATTTGTAAATAAATCAAAATGAAAAAACATGAGAATGAAAAACTAAAGACATAAATAAAAATTAATGTTCAAGATTATTTGCAAATCAATGAATTTTACTAAAATAAAGGAATATATTTTCATGCAACACAGAAGAGTATGATAATAAATATACATATAACCAAGAAAATATCAGATTATCAATCAAACAGTGCACAATTAAACCTTGAATTTATCTTTTTTTTTTTTTTTAGATTTTCATATTCTATAAATTAAGCAATATCATCAGTGCAAAAATAAAATGTGATATTAAGCAAAAACAATAATTTCTGAAAGCATTATGAAATGAACAATATAAATAAAGTTTAGAAGAATCCAGAAGATTTCTCGATATGTGGTTATAAAAATATCAAATCATAAATAGACATAACAAAATTTTATAACTGAAAATGTATACAAGAATTAAATAAAGAAAAATTCAACATTACTCTCATTGGTCAAAAATTAGATTGTCATGAATAATTTCAAAACAAATATTCACAATTCAAAAATAAAAAAAGTACAAATAATGTAAAAATAAAAATATATATACATAAACAAATTTCTATGAGCAAATAAAATGTAAATTTCCTTATATCTATTTTAGATGCCACAATTAGATAAAAATAAATTAATTGTTGGATTACATTTATTTTTTGAATACCATGTACAACATACAAACTATTATTGGCTTAATTTTTTTCTTTTTGCAGTCAAAAATTAAATTAAATATTATATTATATTATATGGCCATTTAATAAGAATATAGCTATTTTGAGTACTGATACCCAAATAAATTAACAAAATATTTTTGCTATTTCTTATTTACCATTAATAAAATGCTATCAAAAAATTTTTAAATAAAAAATTAAATATGTTTGATTATCATGCTTAGATATAATATTAAATGAAACCAATGAAAGTTTTGCAATAAAATTCCCATAATTAAGATTTTAATATTTTTAAAAATTTTCAGCATGAAAAGACAGTTATTAAAATTTTACTTAACTATAATAAAATTATTGCAACCATAATTTAAACATTAACTGCCCCCTCTGGGGCATAGATTATGTGTGCTGGTGCCCTGGGGGCAGCAGCTAATTAGGCTTTTCCATGAAAAAATTTCAAAAATGCCTCACCTGCATGATCATACGTTCTCGAACTTCAAAGGATAAAAACTAATAAGAATTTAACAGGATTAAAAAATGTTAGTAATCCAATTGAGTTTAATATAAACATATTTTTGAAACAAATATTTATATAATTAAATAATATTTTAATGAAAAAAATTCTTTTTTAATTAAAAAAAGATTAACTTATATAACTTTATTGATCAGCAATGAAAGTTAGATTTATAATCGAATGATTTAAAAAAAAAAAAAATCATGTTAATACAACCATTAATAAAAAAATATGAACAACATATAACAAGATTAAAAATAAAAATAAATAATTATTTTTCTTTTATAAATTATATATCTAAATTTTAATTTTTTAGCTAATACACAATAACATAATTAGCTAACAAATTATATTTAAAAACATTTCAGTATTCTGTGTAACAGTACACAGAATACTGAAATGTTTTTAAATATAATTTGAATACATCAAACACTGTTTAATAAAAGCAAGATATTTAAAAATTTAGATTCAAGCAAATACATACTAACAGTTTAGGTTTCATTCAAACATCAAATTGATTATTTTAAAAACAGAAAGATTTAGATATAAAATTAAATTTACCAGTATGAAAACAAAATAAATATAATTACAAAGTTTTGCAGATATTCCGCAGCAGAATACAAAAATATAATAAATAAAATAAACTCAATTTATTTCTAGTAAATTTATTATAATTTATATTAATCAAAATTCAGCAGTAATCTATCAATGTGATAACCTATAGATAAGTTTTATACAATTGTACCAGGCATTAAATATAAGATAAATTTTCTACATTCAACATATAACAAGAATAAACAATTTCAAATAACTTGATTCAAATTTAAAAAAACCAAAATTTGATTATTTCTTAAACAGAAAAAATACATTTAAGTATAAATAGTTGGAAAAGTCAATAGCCAATTTGAATACATTTTTCTTTAAACAAACTTAACACTTAATATGCATATAAAATTCTTCCCACCTAAAATGATACCTAAATTACATAAATAGCATATCACATTTTAAATAACAGTTCATAAAATAAATTAGCCTGGTTGATAACTTTATTTTTACATCAATATTTAGTATAACTTGTGTAAAATGCCAATATATAATTTCAGCTGAAAATCATTTGATATAAATAAGATTAAATTGGCCATGTTGATTTGTTTTGGATTTGAATATTATAAATGATCAATTTCTTTTCATTGAAATATTTTAAATCTTGGGTAAAAATGCTGCAATCTCCTAAATCATACCCAATATTTTTGTTATTATTACTAAGTAGTTTGACTTATCTTTTGCTTATTTTATAAAAATTCTTTTTTTTTTTTACTTGTTTAAATATTTAAACTATTTTAATCTATTCAATAAATCCAATGATTTTCACATAATGGCTGCTTACAGGTAAAAAATTCATTTTTATATCTTTTTCTAATGTTTAGAAAATAGTTTTGTCAATTTTCAAACTTAACAGAATAATGCTGTAAATATAGGTCTATATTTAATATGTGAAATAAATAACAAGGGCAGGAATGCCAAATTAGTATAAAATTATTTTATTAAAATTTTGCTCAACTGGTACGGCACACTAGTTTTTTTTTTTTTTTTTTAAATAATATTTGTTTTCATATGCATTTTTCTTTAAAGTAACGTGCATATTAATGTCCTATAAATATTCTAAGACATACAGTTTTATAATGTTAGCTTTGGTTTGAAAAGCAGTTTTATTCAAGTTAACTTTTCAACTTAAAAGCAACATTTATAAACAACTTGTAGGCAAAGGAGTAAAAATATAACATATCAATAGTGAATGACATTTTGCTATATAAATAAAGAAGCTATAACAAATGAAACTAAACAAAACATCAAATATGATAACGATACTTTAACATTTATATTAGTTTTAGTGCTTTTTTTTTTCTCCTGAAATTTACCAACAAATCTTAAAAATAAGCATCTATCTTTCAAACTATTATTTTAAATCACAAAAATATTTAACATTAATTTTTAGTGTGATAGCCTGCTAGCTAAATTGAACCAATTCATTTATAAATGTATGTACAAAAAAATTAAATCCACAAACACATAAAAAAATACATACAAACATTGATTTTAATTTTTTAGGCTAACATACTGATCACAATATGAGATCATTACACTTGTGCAACATCCACAAATGATCTCCAAGGGCATTTTGCAAATAATATTCCAAAACATTGACATAAACATTACACAAGTGGGCCAACAGATATCAAATGATATAGGAACAATATCACATAAGCAAATGAAGAAGAAATGTTCCATTTATATATTCTAAATTCATTCAGTTTCCTGAGCATCTACAGAATCAGTCAAAATTTGTTGAAGTAGATCATATAAAATTTCAAAAGATTTACTATAAGCAGATCTAGTGAGATGCAAATAATCGTACAGATCATGATGTGATATGTAACCATCAGGCTGCATAAAACCGGGATCTATGTCAATAACCTGGGTATTAGCCAATCCCTGACAAGCTGCTTTTAACTTTTGGTTTACTTCAAGAAGTTTAGCTCGCAAAGGATTGGGTTGCCGACCACACGGCAAAAGTTTCTGAAAAAGTTGAATAAGTTTTTATTTAACACTGAATTCAATGAAGCAATTCCAAAATTCCAGCTATATTTTTTGATTATAGACTATAAATATTAATTAAAACCCATGAAAAATGAATATGGAATAATTATATATATTACACATGTTAATAAAGAATTGATGGTATAATGGTTAATTCGAACATATTTCAAATGTTTTATAACACTTCAAGTATGAAAAGTAAAAGTTTACTGAAATTTGTGTTTATACAATTCATTTATCATCTACATCTGAATAAGGAAATGAAAGATGTAAAAATAAACTTTATTTTAAAGGAATTTCAAAGCATTTTAACACACTAGAAGTGCAGATGTTTCTTTTATTTTATTTCTTCCTTGTTATTACAAGAGGGAATATAGTATCTAGTGTTAAGAGTTCACAAAAAAAAAAACACCCCACCACTTGTGTTTTTATTTTAAACATTCTAGATGGATAGAAATGTGCTAAAAATATTTAACCAACACAGTTTTACAAAAAAATTATGCAAGTAAAAAAAAAAAAAAGTATTAGTTAGTTCTATTTAGAAAAAGCTTAATTAATAATAAGAACAATAATCATAAGTAGGTTTTTAATATAAATTTTGGCTGGCAATTTCACTACACATTATTTATAAAAAATAACACTAATTTATAATTTAAAACATGCACATGAAAGATATCACTAAAATTTTATATTTTGCAAGTTTATTTTTATACCCACAATATAAATTCAAATATAAAACCATTCTAGCATTCATTATCCTAAATTGAGAATTTAGTGCACATTAACTGTGAAGAAAACAAGAACTATATACTCAAATGTTGAGGAATTAAATAATAAGCAATTTCAATACAAGTTTTATATATAAAGAAAATTTTAAAAAGTTAAACTTACAAGAATAATAAGAGTTGCATTAGGTTTCTTTTCGATAATTGCATTAGCACAGCTCAAGATACCTGCAACTATTTGTTCAGACGAATGAGATATATTGTTTGCCCCTACACATAAGACTATCACCTACAAGGAAAAAAAAAAAGATTTAAATAATCACATAATATATAAAAATAATAAAATATGTCACTTAGAAATAAGAGAATTATTTTACAATACACTAAATATACAATTGCAAATACTTCATATGAAAAAGGTATTTAAATTATCAATTATAAATATTGAAAGGAACAAACTTCGCAAATTTTTTGAAAACTCAATGAATTTTGAAAAGTACTTAATTCATTCAGTTTTTTAAAAAGAAAATAGGATACAATAATCAATTTCTTTTTTAAGACTAAAAAAATTTTGAATTTTACTTTTAACTTCATATGCAATAAGAAGAAACTATGAGATATAAAAAGTTTGAACTGTTTCCAGAAAATATTTACCCCAGATATAATATTTCCAATGGGAAAACACATATTTCAAGTGATAAGCATTTAAAACACTATTTATTAACATTTGTAGAGTATGTAGTTAGTATAATAATTTCAGACAAGCGCATGAATGTTTTCATAATTTATTTTCAATCTTGAAGGAACTGAGTATACGTCGGAAACTTAGGACGCTATTAGACTAACTCTACTGCAATCGCCAAAATCCAAAATAACAATACTAAGTTGTTTAAAATTAGGAAAGGCTTAAGACAGGGTCAACCATTTGCTTGGAATATAGGATGAGAGAAGTAAGATAAACCCAGAAGGCACTATATTTAACAGATCCAGACAGATAGTTTTGGAATCTTCCAATAAATTAATCTTGCATAAGAGTTTATAATCTTGCACATCACATATTATACTTATTTGCAAATTGCATTTTAAGCTTCTGTCTACATTTTTGGTACACAATGTAAGAAATACAATGCATCTTTAAACTAAATATACTGATGGATAACCTTCCAATTACAAAAAAAGTAAATTTCATTAAAAAAAATAGCACAATTAACAATTCAATCAAAAATCTTTTTCGTAAAAGTCAAAAGAGTATACCCATAAAACTTATTTTAAAATAAAGAACAACTCTTGCAAGAAATAAAAAAAAATGTTAAAATGACATCAACCCACTAAGAATAAATAAGGAAAAATATTTTTTATGCCAATAATAGTATATACAAGGAAGTGATTTAATGAGGAGCATTCCATTTTTTATGAGAAGAAAACTTCTTTCCCTTCAAGTTTAAAATTTATTCTAATACTTTTTATCAGTATTCTTAAGTATAATATATGACAAGAATGATGTAAGAATATAAAATTTTTTCAAAATCTGCAATATTGGTAAGGTAAATATAACAAATATTATAAAGTTAAATGCACACAAAAAGTTATTTAATTTCAATTAAAAGAAGATTTACATATTTTATGGGTTCGTTCATTTAAATAAAAAAAATTAATAAAAAATATGAATTAGTTTAAACTTCTAATATCTGAATAAAAAACAAGTTCTTAAATCCTAAGCCTTTATATAGAAATTGTTTTAAAAATAAAATACAATTATTTCCGTTAAAATATAATTTTCTTAATATGAATTTTAAAAATTTCGTAAAAGTTTTCTTCTATAATTTTATTAATACCTTTGGATCAGTAGCATCTATTTCTCCATTTTGAACCCGCCACAAAACATTTTGTGTCTCATCTTCAGCAATACCTAGATTTAAGCAATGTAGGGGAACAAATAGTTTTTCCCACATCTGTGAATAAATATTAGATATAAAGGTAATATTAGAATAAGGTAAAATATATACATATATATATGTATTTGATGTAAAAAATTAGAAACTTATATTTGTAAAATTTACATATCACTTATTTCATCAAACTAATTAATTAATATAAGGTTGAACTTCAAAAAACTAAAATATTAAATAATAAAAACGCATTAAAATTAAATTCCATTTTACTTTTTTTTCATAGCTACCTTGACAATTTAGATAAAAAAGAAACATGGCAAATGATATTTATAACAAAACTAATATATAAATCCATAACAATAAAATAAATAATTTTTATAGTTCACTTAATATAAAAAGGACATATTACTTTAATTTGTATTTATATTCAGGTCCTCTTAATTACATGTTTTAATTTTTAAATACTTTTCATGATTAATTATAATAATGAAAAAGCATTTTAAAAGTACTTAAGTGGACTGAATCACTTAACTATATTGCGAAGAATATATATGGGGTCAATTTAACTAATCTTGAATTGTAAATCAACTTCATTTAAGAAAAGATATTGCAAGATGTAAAATTTTTCAATTGTTTGATTGCTATTCAAGACAAAATATTTCATTTTTAATTTGTTGCCAACTATAAGTTACTGTTTTAGTTAATATGTGAAGTCTGTTTGTATGGGCTAAGGATTTATTTTGTAGTCAGCTTTGTTCTGCTAAATAGTTACAAAAAAATAAGTTTTTTTATGGTCATTCATTTCATACGACTATATAATATTAAGCAAGCCAGACAATGATAACATACATGTTATTATCAATAGTCACTTGTTTAAAATGTTGTTTACCATAACTTTTGATAGTGATTTGCTACAATAAAATTACAGAACATTGTGGGAAATTTTTTTCTATAAAACCAAATAATTCTTGCAACAAACTCACTTCTGTATGAGCTGCCATACCAACAACATAATCTCCTAAAAACAATACATCAGGTTCTTGCTCACGAGCTGCTATCAGGAAACGTTTATGCTAAGCACGAAAGATTGAAAAAAAAAATATATTAGAATATGTATAATTTTTAAATTTTATGTTTTAGTTACAATATAGTTTCTTTGACACAGATTTTGATTTAGTATATTTATTAATGTAATATTCAATTCTCTCTTAATATACAATGAAATTTCAGATGGATATTGCACAGATTTGTTTTGCACTAACCATTGCCATAATTGTGCAAAAATAAGAAATGATCAACTAAAATGAATTTATATAATTCATTAAATATTTTCTTTATTTCATCAAAACTTAAGTTATTTATTGAAGTTAAGCAATGGCAAGTCATATATGTTAGTATATACAGCATATTTTTTTAAAATTGTAAGTGCAAAGGAATTAAAAATTTTCTAATATTCTTATTAACTATTTAATGATTATTATACGAAGTGAAAGCGGTATTTTCTAATATTTTATATTGAAAATTTTCCACAGTTTTGTATTTTATAAAGCTATTTTTTTTCTAAAGGTATACAAGGCAAAAAGATAAAATTTGTGTAATTATTATTTGTATAAGCATTTAGTTAAATTTGTGTTAAAATTTTATAAAAAAAGTCTTTCATTTGAAAGAATGAAAATATTTTTTTCAATCATTGCTTTATTATGAAATAATACTAAAATGTATATAGGATGCAGAATCAAAAGCTATTTAAAACTTAAGCAGAAGGAATATCAGAGTTATCAAATAAAGCGATTGTGTAGAAATTTACAATTCTTAAGTTGTTTCATTTTATATTCAA
This sequence comes from Caerostris darwini, assembly GCA_021605075.1. Taxonomy (NCBI): domain Eukaryota; kingdom Metazoa; phylum Arthropoda; class Arachnida; order Araneae; family Araneidae; genus Caerostris; species Caerostris darwini. The sequence goes on along the minus strand of BPLQ01012138.1, from coordinate 128,315 downwards.
AAGTGTAGAAGAGGGTCATGTTTTTGAGTTTTCTGATTTTAACAGAACTTTTACTAATAATATAGATAGATAATAGATATTATAGAATAGCAGATATAACAATGGATCTATTTATAAAATAATGGGAAGTACATGGAGTAGTATCTGAAAAATGACAAGCCAATGACGAAAAAGGGCACACATGAAAATTCAAGAGTAAATGTGATGAATACAAAACTTAGTACTTGTCTAGGATAATTGAACTACATTTTTAATCCCAGAGATAATGAAGTAACTCTCAGCATTCTATGATGAACAGAATGCTTCTTATATATTTGTACCTAGCTAATAAATATTTGTAAGCATTTTTTTCTTCATTTATTTACAGCCTCAGTAAAAAATATATGAAAAAACAGAGCAACACTGAAGAAAATAAAATTCAGGACTAATCGCCAAAGGATAAAGATTATATTATCTGAACGTACATGTAAAAATGGACACAAAATGCATCTTTAAATTGACAGAATTAAATGTTGAAGATACATCACCACAAATGATAAATATTCAACATATTAGAAAAGGAAAATAACTCGTAGATATTGAAATATCATTTGTTAACACTTTGAGATTTATTTAGCATTGGTGTGAAAAGTTGACATTGACATTTTCTTTTTATTAATCTACAATTCATAACATCACCAAATCAAGTTGCAGGCAATTACATATAATAGTGAATAAATAACCAAAATCTGATAAGAATAATTTATAAGTTTCATTAGCTATAGATTTTAATATAATATTACTGCTCTTCTTTATATGAAAGAGGAATATAGAGGAAGGAAAAAATGAAGACAAACTAATAACTTGTACAAATCTTTTATGAATGATGTTTTCTATATGAACATTCATTTTATTTTGTTATAGGTTAACAAAATGGCTATTATACTAAATAGTCCAATTATTTTACTTAAACATGTCTTTATAAATGTATGTCATTTTTATCTGTAATTCATATCTTACATTGGCCAAATATTTTACAGTTTGAGTTTATTTGACGCCATAATGAAAAGAAAAATTAACACTTTATACATTTAAACTTGCGATGATCTGACAGAATAAGGTATGCATATAACTACTATAAAACAAAAGATGTAATTAACTAGCATATTCTATGAAAACATAAGGTAAGTTCTAAGCAAAAAGAAATACAAATTTCATATAAAAATTTAAAAAGTTTAAACGTTTTTTTATTTTTGATATTTTTTTTATAAAAGAGATGAAAATAATAAGTATCAAACATCAATAAATTAAACTTCCCAGAAAACATTTTAAATCAAGTGTTTCTTTAATTAGCACTTTTTATCCATTTAAGTATGATGCACATAGAACCTTTTTTTATAACCTTTTAACAACCCCAACTTTTATAAGTTTTTACTCTTAAAAGAGGTCCACTACATAGTTAATTGAAAAAATTAAATATTTTTACAATTTTTTTTTCTCTCTTTTCAGAGGGTCAAATTAGCAATTAATCTTTGTTAATGTTCAAAATTTCCATTTTCAGCAAATAAAATGATAACAATTTGTTAAGAACTTTTATATTTTATTTCACTCTGAAAGAATAGTTAAAAACATTAAATTTTCTAATAATTTATTTAGTCTTTGAATTTACAAATGAAATTATTTTATTTGTTTTAATTCTATTTGCTAGCTCTTTAAATATCCCTCCTTCTATGATTTAAATAATTTTTATTTCATTTTTCTGACTACAACTATCTTTAATATATATTTTTTGATATCTTAAGAACATTTTTTTTTTTTTTTACAAAGAAAAAAAATCTTTCATATTTTTTTGCAAAAATGCTCTTGTATCAAAAAATGTTATTATAGTATTAGATCATAATTATGAGAAACTTCGTAGGCATAATGACATAAAATAAACTATGCAAAAAAGGGGAATAAGATGTAAACTGTCTTAATGATTTTAAAAGCCTGAATATTTGTCATGTTTTGTGCCACTATTTTTTCTTAATTTAAAATCTGTCACTGGGTTAAATGTTCCAATTATATTACATGCAGGAAATTAAGTTACATTATTCATTCCTGTACAATAAATAAATTAAATATTTAATCAATAAAAAATAAAACTTTGTTATTTAAAAATTTTAAAATTACCATAGACATCCATCTGTCATCGCCTCGCTTGTCTTCTGGGGGAGTAGCCTCCACAGCAGGATTCATTCTGGACACACTAAACAAATAAAAATTGTGTAAAAACATTAATTACTCAATATAAATACTGCCTCCAGCATTACAACAGGGTTATAAATGTTTCTGACATAATATTGAATATTAGAGAACTTAATCTAAATGATGTCTACCTAAATTTTATGCTTTTAAACAGTGTGATTACTTCTCATTAGTTATGAAATTTTTATTTTTTTTTTGTTCTAATGTAGCTGGCAAACAGACAGTTGTCTTGGATGCGTTAAGGTAAGCGCTGCACCGATGTTACTCACTTAGCACTACCCATGAGGTGCGTGTACGGATGCAGAGTAACAATACCTCCACAACGCTCTACGATCATGTTAGACCATTACCTACGGTTTAAAGTGGATTCCGAACCACTACAAACATCCATGGCACCACCGGGACTCGAACCCGAAACATTTGGTGCTAGCCACTCGGCCATTCAGGCTCGTAATTAAAAAAAAAAAAAAACTATGAAAAAAATAAAACTCATGAAAAGAAAACTTATTAAAATTATTATTATATAAAACTTATTATTTACTTTCATAACTCGTTATAAAAAAAATTGCAACCATAATTAAAAAAATTTTTTTTTCTTATTTGTAATTTCTCCTTGAATTTGCATTGTGTTTAGAAAAGACATCAAAGTAGCTAAATTATCTGATTAAAAAAATATAATAAGATTTTAACTTGTCTCTTTATAGAAATTTTCTTAACAATTTCTTTATGTTATCATTTTTTAACAACTTTTTGGTTTTTAAATTAATCCTTAACAAAGTTCCATCTTTATGATGCATTAATTTTTTTATAATAAAAATGATTTTGTAATATCAGTTTCTTTTAATTAATTAAAACAGAGAAATAGAAAATTTTGAAAAATAATGTTTAGTAACTGAAAATATGATAGAGTAAAAAATTAGTTGAACATTTAAAATCTGCCGGAATATTAAAAACAATTTTTTAATTATTTTATAACACAGAAACATGGTTAGTTAATTACTTTTTAAAGAAAAAATTGAAAAAATGTTTTGATACATAATTACATTAAGTATCATTATGTTAATGATACTTGACCAAATATTAGTCAAAATGAATTATAAATACTTTTATAGGAGACAGAATAGCTTAAGCAATAGCATAGGATTACTTTCCTATGAAATATTAATATGACAAATATTTAAATGAGTATAATAGAGCATTTCTTTGAAGTTTATTTATAAATATTATCAAGAATTTCTTTTAAAAACAATTTACTATTTTAGTAATAAAATTTAATCAAGTGAAAAGTGAACCTCTGAACACAAAAGCATGAAAACAAAATGCTACAAAAGTAAGCACTACAAAATAATCAATTGTAAAACACAAATATTTAAATGAGTATAGTAGAACATTAAATAAAACAAACTATTTAAATTTCAAAATTTACATTTTTTAAAAAATAAATATAACTATCTTAAACTCCCTCAATAATTATATTTTTGATGCATCAGTTCTCCAATAGTCTTCTGAATAATTTATCACTAAATCAAGAGGGAAAAAAGAAACCAAAAGGTTTTACAGTAACAGGGAATTTACCAGTCTTATATTTATATAACTATAAAACATTAATTATAATACAAAGAAAAACATTAGGAATTTTAAAAAAGACAAAAGTTGAAATGTAAATAATAACAGATACTCTTCAGGATAATAGATTTTAAAACTAATTTAAGAAATAAATGGATTTTAAAAACTAATTTACGGAATAAATCTTTCAAAATAACTACAAAACAATATAATTCATTCAAAATAAAAATTAACTGGTTTCTGACAATGATTCAATATTTTAAAATAGTTAATTTTAATTAATCAAAACTTTTTGATTTAAAACAAATAATAGTTTGATTCAAGTCAATTTTCGACGATTAACTTGTATTTAAATAGTCAGACAAATGCTGTCAAAATATATAAATTATAAATAAGAAAACTCATACTAGTGAGTAATATTATTAATAAAAAAAAGATGACACACATGAGATGTTATACATATTTTAAATCGATTACTAATTATCAACCTCCAATAACTGAACCATGTCTAACGTGATTTATTACATAGATGCAATTTTCAGTGCTTGACTGTACATTATAACTTCGCTAATAATCAAAAAGAAATTTCAATTCAACACGCGTTTTAATATAAAAGCAGAAATTTTATTATTTTAAACACTATTTAACGATGATAAATATTTCTTCAAAAAAAGTTTCATTTCATGTACCAATAATTTTTAAATAAATTCTTATAGAAGAATTGAGAAATATAAAAACCTTCATTCTGTGAAAAAAATATTTAAATGGTAACTTACATAAAAAATTAATGACACTTCAAAATATATGATGTACTCAAATATCTTACCCGAACTTCAGGTAATTATAAAATGTGTTTAACAATTTCTAAATATTTACTATTGCATTGACAACGTATATGATTCACGTCGAATTTCTTAACTGAAATGCATAAAGAATAATAGAAAAACCTTCAAAATATAAAGATACAATGTAATTACACCAATATGCTATTGTAAAAATTTTATCCAAACTGCATGAAACATACGATTACGATTCTCCTATATTTAAATTATCGATAGCGAGAAGAAGAACAGAAAAAGAAACCAAAACTAATATTTCATGTAATAAGCGGTCATCAAAATGTTGTATGACGTCATTTGTAGTACTCAGAATAAAATTGTTTGGGTGGGGGGGAACCTAAAGTTTTCAGACTTTTTGTTGACAATTTAAATGTTAATGACTATCTTAAATTAGAATTTTAAAAATTTTGATAATTTATTGTTGAACTTTTGAATTCGTGTATAAGCTTCATTATATGGATTAAAATCACACAACGATCGCGGTCTGATGGCCAATTGGCTAGCTTTCTGGCCTTCGGTACCACAACCTTCAGGTTCGAATCCTGGCGGGGGCATAGATGTTTTGTTAGTTGTTCGGAATACACGTTAAACTGTAGGCCCTGGTCTAATTAACCTGAAGTATATGACTGTAGAGCAATGAGACCTGTAAGATTTATATGCAATCACAAGCATTAAAATGAATTTTATCCATAATAATAAAACTAAAGCTTTTTACAAATACTTATTTATTAAATTAAAATAAAGTTATAATTTCTTATATATTTTTTTTAAAAAGAAATATTATTTTAAGCTTGGACAATGCTTAATTTATTCAATAGGTATTATTTAGGCTTTCATTAACCATTATTAGGAGTACAGTGACGGTAATTCTGTATTTACGTTGTGTGAGTTTTGCGCCATCATGTACTTTTTAAGACTTCTTTATACCAGACAATTTCACAATTTGATTCGAAATTAAAATAAATTATATTGTGTTATCGCGTCCATGGATTTAAAATATAAATATTAAAGTTAGATCAAGTCAAAAGTCTTCACGATAGCGCAGCTTTACTATACAGGACTTCTCTTAAGTTGGCCTCGATTGGTCCCATACCCAGTTGCAATATATGGGGAGTGAGTGTAATAAGTTATATTCTTTCTGTTATTTAACTCGGATCATTTAACTTTCTATTGACGCGAAAAAACAATAACAATATGTTTACTTTTATGTGCTTCTCACATCTCATTTAGAATATAAAAAAAGAATTCTTATTTTAATTTTAAAGTTTTTTTCAATATATTGATAATTTCTTTATGTCATAAACTTTTATGCATTTCATAATTTTACTCATTCTTTCATTTATTCCTGTTGAAATAATTTAAAATATTAATAAACAATTTCGGAAGGAATATGAAATCGTTTTCTTTACTTGTTCCTATTTTCGCTCGTAATTCATAATACGCATTTAAAATATTTTTCATTTAGTGATACTTTTTAGTCCTTAATTTTGTTTTCATATTTGCATTTAATGTATTAAATTATATCTGATTTTTATTTATCTGTTCAGCTTCATATTACAAATTATAAGTGGTATGATTTGTTCATATAATACAAAATAATAATCATAATCATAAAAAATTGTAATTGTCTGGTTATATATATAGATTATCCATTAAATTTAGTATTTAATATAAAAACTAAACACATAACAGCAATTAAAAAAAAAAAAAAAAAAAACTACAGAATTCCATACACTTTTCATTTTTTGAAAAATCGCATTTTCACTTTGAAACAAAGTTGTAAATTTAGCTAAACGACCTAATACCAGTGATCCCACTGTTATCAAGTTATCTTCCAAATTTGCTTGCCTTAACCCCGATGAAAATCTTGGTCCTAGTGATGCAGACAACATACCTCCTGCTAAAATTGAAGAAATTTAAAAAAATGCTGATAAATTACATCTGGACGAAAACAGTATGGAAACTGATCTCACTAATGACCACAATATTGCTTCTTCTTGTCCTGCACCTCATACTACTAAATATGTTCCTCCAATTATAATTGACAACATACAAAATTCTACTGAAATTCTTAAGAACTTCAACCAGATTACAAATTCAAAGATTGAAGGACGCCTTTATGGAGGCAAATTAAAAGTTTTTCCAACCACACCTGATGACTACCGATCTATAAGGAAGCAAATTGATCACCTGAAACTTAAAAGTCATACATTTGAACTGCCCCAAGAAAAGTAACTTAAAGTTGTAATTCGCGGACTGCCTTCGGATCTCTCAATTGATGTCATCATGCAGGAACTCCAAATTCTCAACTTTCATCCTGAATTCATCACTCCACTTCATAATCGTGCTGGTACCGGCAATCTACCTCTGTACCTAATAGTTCTACCAAAAAATGAACAAAACAAAAGAATTTTCGACCTATCCACCTTATATTACTTTAGGGTCAAAGTTGAACCACTCAGAAGAAAATCAGGACCCAGCCAATGCTATAAATGCCAAGAATTCTATCATCATAGCAAATTCTGCACAAGAGACCCTCGATGCCTCAAATGCGCTGGACCTCATGCCACCAAAGAATGCACCAAAAGGCCAGATGAAGCTCCCAAATGCGACCTTTGCTCTGGAGAGCATACTGCAAATTTCTCGGGTTGTCCTAAAAGCCCTGCTAATTTCACTCCTGCTCCTCCCCCGAAGGTCAACGCTTGGACGGAGAGACTTAAAAAACAAGCACAACAAATGAAGCCTGAGAACTCCAACCAAGTGTCTCTTCCCGCTCAACAGAAGGCTTCTCAAACTCTTCTTCCTTCTTCAAATGACTTTCCAACTCTTCCTACCCAGACCTCTCACCATACTACTTCTTCCAATACTCTGCAGGCTCCCACGGAAACGCCTCCAATTCCACTCATTCTGCAACAATTAGTTGGGGTACTTTCAAATCTTTCTGTTTTAATAACTGCTCTTCAAAATCAACCAGTCAATAACATTCAATAGCCTGACCAATAATTCTATCTTATGCGTGACTTGGAACTCCAATAGTCTTAAAGGAAAAATTAATGAACTACAAAATTCTATTTCTGAAAATAAACCTCATGTAATTGCTCTCCAAGAAACACATCTTCGGCCAGGCGATTCCTTCAAAATTCCAAATTATATCATATATCGCTCCGATCGTCTTACCCACAGAGGAGGAGGCACGGCTATCTGCATTCATAAAAATATTAATCATCATCAAATTCATTTTACTACAACCAGCTTTGAAAACTCTGCTATCGTTATTAATCTCAAGAATAATCTAAAAATTACTGTTGCTAGCATTTATCGCCCTCCAATTGGTAGATTCCTCACACAAGAACTTGATACAATAGCGAACTCCAATCAACAAGTACTTCTACTTGGTGACTTCAATTCCAAGCATCCTGCATGGAATAATGGACGCAGCAACATAAAGGGTTCTATTCTCTTCGAATGGACAAATCTTAATGCATTCAATGTTATTGCTCCTAATGATCCCACATATTTTTGCCTTCACAATCCCTGCAATAGTACTCTTGACATCGCACTTCTTAAAAATTTAAACGCCGGACCTGCTTCTTCTATCAACGATCTTTCCAGTGATCATAACCCTGTGATAGTTGAAGTCTCTCATAATTCATTTACGCCCTTCCTCAATAGCATAATCACAACTACCAATTGGAATATTTTTACTAAAATTCTCACTCAAAGCATTCCTGGTAATCCAGTTATCTCCAATATTCAAGATATTGACAAAATAATTGATAAATTCAACTATGCTCTTACTTCTGCTATCAACCTTGCTAGCAAATCTAAAGAACTCAGTACACCACACCAAAAACTTCCTACTGAAATCACCTCTAAAATTGCAGAAAAAAACAGAATGCGAAAATTATGGCAAGATACCAGGTTTCCTCCGTTCAAGCAATCCCTCAACAAGCTTCAAAAAGAAATAAAGCAAATGATTCACAAATTAAAAAATGACAGATGGAATGAATTTTTATTAGGCCTAAATCCAGAAGATAATTCTCTCTTCAAAATTAACAAACATTTTACCAAAAAATATCCCAAAATTCCTCCACTGGTTGGATCCTCTGGTCTTATATTCTCATCTTCTGATAAAGCGAACTCTTTTGCTGAAAACATTGAACTCTCCTTTCAAGAAAACACTGAACCTTGCGATTACTCACAAATTGAGCATGTTGAAGATGCAGTAACTTCCTTTCTAGCTGATCATCAAAATTATCATGACAATATTTTTTTTTCTCCATCTGACATAATTAACTTAATCAAGAATCTCAACATTCGGAAATCTTCTGGACCTGACAACATTCCAAATAAAGCCTTAATGTGTCTCCCCCTTAATGCCATTACTCATCTTGCAAAAATCTACAACAGCTGTACTAAATATCACTACTTCCCTTCTATCTGGAAAAAAGCAAATATCATCATGTTCCCTAAACCTGGCCAAGATAGGAAATTTCCTCAAAATTATCGGCCCATCAGTCTGCTTAGCTGTGTAGGAAAACTTTAAGAAAAACTCTTAGTGAAACATATTACTTCTTTTTGAGATAAAAATTCCATAATTCCAGCAGAACAATTTGGATTCCGCCAACATCACTCAACTTGTCATCAACTTCTACGTGTCACCAATATCATCACTGAAGGATATAACTATAAATTTTTTACAGGAGGTGTCTTTCTAGATGACAAAAAAGCTTTCGATCGACTGTGGCACAATGAACTGATCTACAAAATGATCAAACTTCAATTTTCAACATGGATCACACTTATCATTACAAATTATCTTAAAAATAGAACCTTTCAAGTTCGACTTCATAATGAATTCTTCAAAATCGGTCGTATTTGTGCTGGTACACCTCAAGGAAGCGTGCTAAGTCCTATTCTCTACAATATCTTTACCTACGACTTTCCTCAATGCACTAACATTTCCACTTGCCTATTTGCTGACGATTCTGCTGCTCTTGCCCAAGGTGCTTCTATTCTTTATGTCATCAATACTCTTCAAAATTTTCTGAACATCCTAGAGGATTGGCTAACTAAATGGCGCATCGCAATTAATGTCTCTAAATCTCAAGCCATCATTTTCCGAAAAGGACACGCCAGACAACCATATATTAATCTCTCCCTTTTTGATCAACAAATTGAATGGGCAACTAATATTAAATATCTCGGCTTGATTATAGACAATAATACTTCAACGCATATTTACTGATCATAAATTTCTTGTTACGTTTCCATCACCGATGATTTACATTTTTCTTACTTTCTTCTTTTTTTTTTTCTCTCAAATCATACTATTATCTATTTTATTATCATACTATTATCAAATCATACTATTATCCTACTGCCTTCACATACCATTGAGTAGATGAACGCTTCGCGTTCAGGCACTCGACATCTTTATTCAACAATGATGTAACAAAGTTGTATTACCAGACGATCTTTTAGTACAATTTTACTTTACATAATTATTTAATTATTAACTCGGAAACGAAATTAAAATAAATATTATGTATAAAAAAGCTCGTGGAAGAAATTAAAAAAAAAATTACAGATGGCAAGGAAAAGTTCCAAAAAATGAAAGTGGTGAAGGAAGCCACGAACAAAAATGGCGCATTATGTTTGGTGTTGATGGTTGGTGATTAATCAACTGCTTATTGAAGGGCATCAACATATTTAATACAGATTCTTGTGTCTTTTCAAAAGGTGAAGAATGAAGTCAAAAGTTTCAAATTTGAAGAAATCTTTTCAAAACGTATTTTGAAAAGATTTTACTCACCTTTCGTATAAAGGTTAAAATTGTGAAGTTTCGACGTTTTGACGTGAGTAGACGTATTTTTGTTTGCTCCGTTTAACGGCTGAGATGGAATTAGAAGGCGCTGAGGGGAACAGACCTTTTCAGGTCCCGTTAGAAGTACACTTGAGGGTAATGAGATTTCTTATATTGAAAAAAGAAAAAAAATAAGATGTCAAGAAATTATTACGACTCAAACTGATATAAAAATGCTAGAAACTCAACTGACGGCTGCCCATGATTGGAATGCAATAACTAAAGATGTTCCTTAAGGACATTATCAGATGCGGCAGTACCTGATGGACATGCATTTCTCCCTATCTCTTTTTGAGTTCTTCGGTCATTGCAGATGATTTTACTTTTTTATATACACTCCCTTGCTGTTTGATTTATATTTTTCTGCTTTTTGCTTCATTGATCTGTGCCCATAAATTTCTTGTTACGTTTTCATTACAGCTGATTTACATTTTTCTTAGTTTCTTTTTTCTTTTTTTTTTCTCTCAATTCATACGATTACTATTATCTATTCATCATGACTTTTCTTTCCTACTGCCATCACATACCATTGAGTAGATGAACGCTTCGAGTTCAAGCACTCGACCACTTTATTCAACTTAATAGTAGACATGCTGATTCAACAAAGAAAAAAATTAAGTAGCCTTGGCTCATGCTCTTGATTAATTGCCCTAAACATGCTATAAATAATAGTGTCAAACCAAAACGTAATTCTAATCACTTAACTTCTAATGATCTTAGTAATGATGGATTTCAATATCCTAACAAAAAATTAACAGCTAAAACTTCTTATAATGCTAATACCAATGGTAATGATAATAATTTAAAATTGAAAAATAAATGTCAAAAATTGAGTAATGTAAATGATGTTGATGAAAATGCTTATATTAATGTTACTGTTGTTAAAATGCCACCTATTATGGTTAAGTCTATGGAAAATTTAACTTTAACTTTAAAAAAATTTGATGAAGTTTTTGAGGGCAAAGTCCTTATTAAACTAGCGGATGAAATGTTAAAAATGTTCCCCTCAAACGAAGAACAGCATCGAGAAATAGCTAGTTATTTAAGAAACAATAATATTGAATATTTTGTAATAACCAAAAATCAAAGACCACTGAAAGTAGTAATCAAGGAATTACCCAAAAATACTCCTGAGGAGGAAATCAAAGCTGCTCTCATTGAAAAAGGATTTGGGGTGGAAAAAGTTGTGCAACTAATTAAAACCAAAACGAAGCAACCCTTGCCAATATGGCAAATAACTCTCACTTAAAATGAGAAAAATAATGAGTTATTTAAACTCAATAGACTTCTTTACCTTACGGTTATTATTGAAAAATACAATCAAAGACCCATAGCACTACAGTTAAAAGGCTTTAAATGCAACTTTTTCACCACAACTCAATTAATTGTGGTTTTAAAGCACGTTGCTTAAAATGTGACCTTGAACATTCATATAAATGTAACATCAAAGAAAATATTGAAGTACCTACCTGCATTAACTGTGGGGAAAAAGGGCATCTTGCCGCATGGAGGGGTTGTAAAAAATTCCTAAAAATAAATGTAAATTCCAATAGGCAAGCAACTCTTTCAAAAATTAATTCTACCAGATAGGTTTCTGCTAATGTAAGTTTTGCTGCAGCACTCAAAAATTCTTATCCTCAAACTACTAATATCCCTGGTTATAATCTTCAAAATCAAATCTTCAAAGCCGATTGAATTCATTAATAAGTGTTGATGATATCCAAATTTTTCAAAAAGCTACCTATCTGATGTGAGAATTTCTCTCTATATTTACTAATCTGGAGGGTCTTGATTGCCTTATCCAAAAAATAAGTACTGCTCAAACTAAAGCAGATAAACTCCAGGCATTTGTTAATGACCTGGCTTCTCAATCTCTTCCAAATATTCGTAATGATTCAATCGGCTACTGGGCTTTGCATTTGCTACTGGAATTCTTGTAGTTTAAAAAATAAACTTTTTGAATTTGATGTTTTTTTTTAATAACTATAACCCGGACATTGTACTACTACAGGAAACGCTTTTAAAATCTGATCATTCTCCTAATTTTTCTGTTACATTTTCTATCGCAATGACGGACCACAGAGTCCTGTCTCTGGTGGCACTGGTATTTTAATAAAGAATAGCATTCCACACACTCATGTTCCCTCTCCAATTCTCCATGCAATTAAAACTACTGTTGTATCTCTCAATTTTCCAAATTTTCCATCTCTGACTGTTGCTTCTGTTTATGTTTCAAATAATGTTGCTTCTTCTAATTTCATTCATGATCTAAATTTTCTTTTTTTCCTATAGTTGTACCACCATTTTGGCTGGTGATTTTAATGCTAGATACACTTAGTGGGGATGTTATAATAGAAATAATACTGGTAGACAATTAACTGCTTATGCTCATAACTCCGATTTTGATATTCTAGCTTTTAACTCTCCTACAAGATTTAGTAATTATTCTACCTCTACCATTGACCTTGCAGTCACAAAAATTTTTCATTTTAACTACAACATTTCCTCTCTTAATGAGCTTTCCTCAGATCATAATCCTGTAATTATTAAATTTAAACTGTCTTATCCTACTATCTCTGTTAACGCAACGTTAGAACATGTTGGACTAAATTTTCTTCTTTAATTGACTTTAATTTTAATTAATCTGCTCACAAACTTAACAATGCTGCTGAAAGTGATGACGCTACTGAAAATATGACGAAAATAATTATTGATGTTTACAATGCTGCCTCGAAACAAATTAATACTGACAATCGTAGTTATCTTCCTCCACACATTAAAACCTTAATCACTAACCGTAATCATGCACGTAAAACCTGGCAAATCTTTCGGGATCCACAAAATAAGACTAATTATAACCACTCTCAGACTTTACTGAGAAGAGCTATTGCTCACTATAATTATGAAACTTGGAATAGACACCTACAAACTGTAAACTGCGAAGATGGTTCTTTCTGGTCTTACCCCAGGACTTTTAAGCGTAAACGTTCTCACATTAGAACCCTAGGCTCTAACAATTCACTGGTCACCACTGACAGTCAAAAAGCTGAGGTTTTAGCTGACAGCCTTCGGGAACAGTTTCTTGAGAACAACATTCATAATCATGATACAGAAAATCTCGTTGAGTCTACTATCAATAATTTTATTAATACTTATCAAGTCTCTGAAATTCCTATCACTAAAGCAGCTTTCATTATTAATTGTATTTCCTCACTGAAAATTAACAAAACTTCTGGCATAGATAAAATTACTAATAAAATGTTAATATACCTTCCTTTCAAAATAATACTTGAGATATGTAAAATTAGTGATTCTATTCTTCATATTGGTTACTGTCCTAAGTCTTGGAAAGCAGCTAGAATTTTCCCAATTCTTAAACCTGGAAAAGACCCTACTTCTCCTATTAATTACAAACCAATTTCTTTACTCTCTTCTGTTAGTAAACTACTTGAAAATGTCATCCTGAACCTCCTTAAAAGTGAGTCAAATCAAAAGAACCTTCTCCTCAGACAGCAATTTAGATTTACCGAAAAACTTTCTACACCTCATCAGCTCTACAATCTCACAGAAACTGTTGTTGAAGGATTTACCTGGAAATATGAAACTGCTGCAATTTTTCTTGACGGCTTTTGATAGAGTCTGGGTTAATGGATTGATTTACAAACTCATTTCTTACAATTTCTCTCCTTATTTGATTCAAGTAATTCGTAACTATCTTCCAGACAGACACTTTGTTGTCGCAGTAGGGAATACTGATTCCTCAATTCGTGATATTCATGCTGATGTGCCCCAGGGCTCCATTCTAGCTCCTTTCCTCTATAATATCTTTATCAACGATATTCCACAAAAGAACAATATCAAAATTAGTCTGTATGCTGACGACACTGCAATCTTAACGCAAGGCAGAAAAACTTGCACTATCCAGGAAAATCTGCAAAATTATATCATTGATTTAGAAAAATGGCTCATTAACTGGGAGATAAAATTAAATGTAGACAAGACTGAAGCAGTTCTTTTCATTTACAAAAAATCCTATAACCCTCCTAATATTAAAATATATAAGAATTATATCACCTGGTCTAAAGAAACTAAGTACTTAGGAATAATTCTTGATAGTAAACTTAACTACAGATGGCATATATACAACCTTAGAAATAAATTCAATACTCAATTTAGAATTCTCTATCCTTTAATCAATAGAAATTCAGCTTTACCTCTCAATCTCAAAATTCTAATATATATCTCTTATCTTCGTCCAGTATTAGCTTATGCAAGCCCAGTTTGGGGTTCTGTTGCACGTACAAATTTTGAAATTATTCAAAGGTTGAGAACAAAATTCTCAGAATGTTAACGAATTCACCCTGGTACTTTCGTAATGATGATATTAGACGAGCTCTCTCGATTCCAAGTTTAAGACAATTTGTTCACAAAATTTCTACTAAATTCTATAATAATATGCGAAACATCAATAACCCTGTGTTAAATATCCTATAAAATTACGATTATGATATTTCTTCCCGCAAACATAGCAAAAGACCTTGCATTGTTCTAAATATTTTAAATTAATTCCTTATCCTGACGATTTTCTCCTGCTCTGACTAATTTATTTTTGACAACTGCCATGATGAAAAAGTTATCTTTTCTCCTAAGATATTTTTTTCTCCTAATTTGACCTTTGCTCATTCTGTTTTATTTTTTTGATTACATGCAACTGATTTCATCAACATCTACACTTTTTAAATTTTTGTTATTTTTCATTTTATAATTTTATTAAATAAATAATTCTTTTTTTTAAAAAAAGGCCATTTAATTATCTATTTTTCTTATTAACTCAAAGGGCATGAGACCACCGCTATGTTTCAAAATTTTACAATGAAGGAGCTAGTGGCCGCTGCGCGGCCAAGGATCTCCGTATTAATCTACAATAGAGGAAGCCCCGAAACCCGTATTCCCAAAATAATACCAATAATTTCATAGGTAATAAATAATAACATTACCATTCATACAAAACGCAATAATAAAGTCTGGAAAGGGATTTTCCCCAAATTAAGAAATTTTATTTAATTGTATACTTTCAGAGCTTCTTGATTCAAAAGCGGCTAGAAAAATTCCAATATGAGAGTATGAAAAAACAAAACTTAATGAAAAAAATTATCTGTAAATAAAAAAAAGCCATGGATATTTAGAAAAAGAAAAAGTGATATAGGTTTCTGATTTTGTTCCAGCAAATGTTGAAATTATCCTAAGTGTGAAAGGGAAGCAAAAATTATTTTTGATATAATATACATGTATAACTCCCCGGCACTACAGTTCATTCTGGGCCATGGTCTCCATAACAATACGACTCAGACATTTGGTTTTCCAATTTTTGGTCTTTAGGTTTTCAAATCGCTTTCCACTTCATCAATCCATCTCTTTTTTGGCCTTCGCTGTTTTCTATGGCCCTGGCACTTCCCCTTGAAAATCTTTGTGCTTCTGCTATCGCCCATTATCTTTATGTGTCGTAGCCATTGAACTTTCTTTGACTTTATGAAATTTATAACCTTTTCACCAAAAAAATTTTACAATTCCATGATTGTAACGCCTCCTCCAAACATCACCTTCTCTGGTAGGTCCAAATATAGTTCTTAAGATCTTCCTCTTCCCGGTTATCAACATCTCCCATTTTTGAGGTAAGGCATAGGTCTCGACCCATAAATAATTGCTGGTCTGATTATAGTTTTATACACCCGGAGCATATATATATATATTATATAAGCTGCCATCTATTTACTTTAATGTGTCTTCTAAATCACATTAGAAGACACATTCGTTTCATAAACGAATTTTTATTTAAAATATGTTTAAAAATTTCATAATTTCACTGTTTTGTTCATTGTATTAAAAATTTATTTATTTATGTCATAGTCTTTCTGAAATCCTCAATTATTCTTATTCACTTAATTTTTTTTTATTTTGAAATAATTTTTTTGTTACATTCCAAACTGCTTGATTTTTTAATATTTAATAAATGGTAATTAAATATGCTGAAATGTATTAAACAAAATTATTTTTCCTTTTAATCTTTTTTTTAACAATTTAAAATTATTTTCCCTCTAACTTATCCTTTGTTTTGTAGCTAGATTCAAATATAATTTTAGGGAAAATGTATTATTTATGGCGAACTTTTTCTGACCACCTACTTTGAAAATAGGAGAAGAAATGCTACACAGTCACTTCGAAATCTTTCCCATTAGAGAAAATTTGGATCAGCTTTTGGTATTGTGCTAAGGATATGCTAAAGTTTAGTCCAAAGAGTTTAATAATAAAAAGATCTGCCTTAATTCTTGACCATCAAGTATTTAATACGGTAGGTTTGCGACTATTAATTTTTTTCCCCAGTGGTGAGGAGTACATACATATAAACAAATACAACAAAGAAAGAACAAAACACATCAAAACACAGTACAAGAACTTAAGACTGAAGTCATCGCCCCAAGAGCTCTTTTGCCTGCCAATATCTTGCAATCTCGGAATCAGTTCCATGGAGTGTTTCGCAACATTGCCGGTGTTTTTTATTCATAGGTTCTTTCAAGCCACAAAGACGACAGTAGGGATGGTCAAATACACCTGTACGATATAAATGTTCACCCAGACAGTCATGTCCTGCTCTAAGTCTGAAAAGAGCTACTGCCTTTTGGCGAGGCTTGTCTGGTATTGTATCTATGTCTGTCTCACTCCAATTCTTACTATTTATTCTCTCCCATAGTTCTGAAAAAGTCCTCATTTTCATAATGTTTTTTATATAGTTATACAGAATAGTACGGCATTCCAGAATATTTTGATTGAAACAATTTAGTGATCTTTCGAGCAAGGAAATCAGCCTTCCCGTTACCGTAAATACAGCAGTGGCTAGGTACTATATTAATATTAATGTCAAGATCCTCTTGCAAGAAATTAGACATTTACTAGAATTCATTTTACAAGAATTGGAGTTAGACACTGAAATTAGATAAGAGTTTCAGAATCAATTAGTCATCGTAATCACATTTGCTTTCAGAAGCACGAAAACTGAGGTGATTTAAACAAAAAATGAATAATTAATTTTGCATGTATTATGCGATGCCAGTGTCCGAGCTTAAGGCATGTGTGTTTTTTTATGTATAAAACAAGGCAATGTGATAATTTCAGGCACGCGAGAAGTAGAATAGCACCATTGAGAGCCTTTACGACTGCCCAGCGAGTCGCATCGTATAATAGATGCTAAATTCTTATCTTCAATTTAAAAAAAAACTGTTATTATTACTACTATTATTATTATTACTATTTTATTATTAAAATTACAATAGATAATCAATTAGGAAAAAATATTAAGTGAAAAAATAATTTTCTTTTTACGAGGTAGGGTAGCTAGCGGGCATGATGGTCGAGTGACTAGCGCTCTGTGCTACAACTTTCGAGTTCAAATCCCGGTGGTACCATAGATGTTTGTAGTGGTTCGGAATCCACTTTAAACCGTAGGTCCCGGTCTACACTGCGTGAAAAAAGTAGAAGGACATTAGATTATTTTTGATAAATGAATAATGACGCATTTTTTAAACAATTAATTTATTCACAACGTTTTTACATGCAGATACCTGTATCTAGACAAAAAAAAAAAAAAAAATAAAAAAAAAATACACAGTTAAAAAAAAGTATACTTAATAAAAAAAATTGGTTTTGACGATCTCATGATCAGTGAAAAAAGTAGAAGGACACTTCTAAAAAAGAGGTGTACGATATAAATTAATATGGAATTCTTTTCCCGTTGGCTCGAATTACTTCGAAGATCCTATTTGGCATCGAATTGTATAAATATTGAATTTTTGTTTGGCAAAAATTGTCCCATGCAAAGTTTAATGATTTCTGCAGCTCAGCTACAGATTCAAACTGCTTTCCACCCTCGTAAACAAGACGCACAATCATGGCCCATATGTTCTCTACAATGTTGAGATCAGGACTTTTAACAGGCCAATGTAAAAGTCGAGCATTGTTTGCTGCAAACCATTTTTTAACACTATTTGCAGTGTGAATTGATGCTCCATCTTGCTGAAAAATCCAGTCATCTCCTCCTAACTCAGTGCCATACGGGAGAAGATTTAAGTTTAGAGTCTGGATGTAGTCTGTATAGTTCTGTCTACCCTTTAGAAAGACTAAACTTGTCCTGCCTCCATAGCCAACTGCTAACCATACCATTAAACCACCTCCTCCCATCTGTCGAGTAGAATAAGTTTCTTCTTCAATACCAAGACAGTGCCAATAGTACTGATAACCATCTGGACCATCCAAATTGAATTTTTTCTCATCGGAAAATATAACTGAGGTCCATTCTGAGCTCCAGGACATGGGGTCTTTAGCCCACTGCAGTCGGTTCTTCATTCCACTTCGGATGGTGCATCCGTTTTTTGAAGACGAACTTTTTTGAGCGTTTTATATAGTTATAGACAGTTCTTTTGGTTACATGTGTAATTCCTGACTGAAATTGCGCCTTGCCGACACTTCCACCAGTCTTTTTGAGTTCACGAATGATTTTTCGTTGATCACAATGGGTGAGTTTTTTTGGTCTTCCTGTCTTCTTTTTTCTTCTGTCACTTTCAGGGTTCGAAACAGTATTAGGACTGATTCGTAGTTGCCGTGCAATCTCTCTCACACCTTTGCCTTCATTTTTATAGGCAACTATTTGGCCCTTCTGAAATTTACTTAAGGGTATTCCTCTGGGCATCCTAAAACCAACAAAAACTATGAATTTCTAGCTAAATATTTTATTCTTGTTAAAAAGGAATTAAAAGAGAAAAAAACACTTAACCTATAAACTTTCCAACAGCTTCTAAATAGATTTTTTGGACGTGTCCTTCTACTTTTTTCACACACCCAAAGTTATTAAGTATTGCATTCCTAAGTATTGCAGTTCCTAAGTTATTAAGTATTGCATTCACTTAACGTAAATTAAAACTCTAACAAAACAACTCTCTATAAAAATCAAGTTAAAAGCAGTAAAATAAAAGCATATTGTACAAAAAAATGACTGTCCTTCTACTTTTTTCACACAGTGTAATATGACTATTGAGCGTTGGGCATACGGCGTAAAACCCTATCCCGTAAAAAGAAAAATATCTCATGTTTTGAAATCAGCCAGTAGGTGGACGGCCTTAGTCCACGATAGACTGTTGCACCAATGATGATGATGAGGATTATCAGCCGTACGCCCAACGCTTTACAGAGGTATTAAACAAGGATCTACGGTTTAAAGTGGATTCCAAACCACTACAAACATCCATGGTACCGCCAGAGCTCGAGCCCAAAACCTGTGTCACCGAACGTTAGCCACTCGGCCATCAGGCTCCCAAAGATAACAGAGAGATATAGAAAGCTAGAGTATTAGGGTTAGTATATTTAATTTTATGCATAAAAGGGACAGCGTCAGTTTTGACAACATTTAATTGAATCTTCCAACAAACCAACCATTTCTCTAATAATAATTGTTATTAATAGACTAAGTAAAAAGATTTGTGACTTTTCATACAAATACACCTTGCTGCAATCTTCGTACTTCTAGAAAAATTCAGCAGGATAGTTAACGCGTTGAATAAATAAGTTAAAAAATTCAAATGGTTCGAATTTATAGACGAGTTCAGTTTCGGTTTTTCGTCACTGTGTGTTAAAGTTTTGTATTTCTGTACTTGCGTTAAGTATTTTTATATTGCTGTTCTCCAACTTTTTGATCATCGGCCTAGCTGCAAGAAAATTCTGTGTTCCGTTTACACGTCAGTAAGTATGTGTTTCATCCGCTCCCTTTTCTATGCGTTCCTGGAAACTTGAACTCAACTTTCCACAATGTTAAATATGTGCATCTTCTATGTGTTTTTATGATAATTAAATACAATTAAAGGTAATAATAGTTGTTATCGTGTCCAGTCCTCAGTATCCTGTACTGCGGGGCGGACATACCACAAGTAATCTACTCATGGATGGAGGGAAATGGGTAGCTTCTGCTATGATGGGACACCCGTAGGTAGAAGTGTGACTTGACTCCATGACGTTGAAAAAGAAGGGAAGTGCCTTCCGACAGGACTCTTAGCGCATTTGCTCATTGTATGGAATAAAAAATAAAAAAAACTACCACCAGGTAGTTCGACTAACGATACAAGATTCTGAACATCAGAAATACCATTGTGCCTCCTCGTTTTTTTAAACGGTGTCTATAACAAGGCCACCAAAGCTGCAGTCAACCCTAATGTCCACCAGCGACACTCATTGCCATAAGTCGGGCGGTAACAATAGTAAAGTTAAATAGTGAGTGAATGTAATATCTACATACATTTATCAATTTCCCAAATTTTTTACATTAATTAGTGCATAAATTTTATAATTCCCTATTTTTCATTTATTTTTGCAAACTTTTGATACAAAATTTATTTTAAGTTTATATTTTACGTAGTGGTAGGAAACTCATCACAATGTCGCATGCGGATGATAAACCACAGGAAGTCTCTCCGCCAAAAATTATTCAATTCGACTAAATCTGGAATGATTTGTTTCATCTCGAATAAAATATTTTAATTATGTGTGTTAGAGAAAAAGAACTGGTTGATAAACGGAATTTATCAATTTTTTACACATTAAAAAGCTTTGATCAATTAAGTACAATTATAAATGAAAAATTTCTCTCATCCACTTTAGTTTCTTTCACCGAATTTATTTCACATCGCTATGATTCTCAAAACAATATCGAAGATTATTTTCATAAAAATGGAATTCTAGAAGGCAATTAACAAATATGTCTAATGATTTAATTACAGGCAATATTCAGAAATACAACAGCAAAAATTATGTTGATATTCTATGACAGTGCGAGTTTGTCCTTAACTCCACAGAATATAGTCAATTTATTAAAAATTTAAACCTTTACTAATCAGACAAACCAACGGTCTTGCAAGACAATTTCAGGTTTCTTTGCTTAAGAAAAATAACAAACTCATTGAAATTTTAATTAATATTAATAAACAAAACTCTTTACTTTTCAATTTCCTATAAAAAAAAACCATTCGGTTTTCAACTACAACTCGCAACAGCCTCTGTACAGCTATAAATATATATTCCCGTTGCATTCGTCTAATGTTTCAACTGCATTTTTGCATATTGCAATTTTGATAATTTATGAAACCACAATTTTACACAGGTTTGTTACCTGACTATGCATAGGAAAAATAAAAATGTTGAAATATCAATTAATATTATTAATAAACAAAGTAAAAAGTCTCTTCACTTTTCAATTTCCTATAAAAAAAACCACTTGGCTTACTACTACAACTCGCAACACCCTCTGTCCAGTTATAAATATATATTCCTGTTGCATTCGTCTAATGTTTCAACTGCATTTTTGATAATTTATAAAAACCACAATTTTACAAGGTTTGTTACCCGACTATACATAGGAAAATTAAAAATGTTGAAATATCAATTACTATTATTAATAAAATATAGTAAAAAGGCTCCTTACTTTTCAATTTCCTATTAAAAAAAACGCTTGCCTTACTACTACAACTTGCAGCATTCTCTGTGCAGTTATTTATGCATGAATATACACAGTCAAGTCACATTAATGTGACCACCACCTACTTTCGACGTCAACGCAAAATAACCAATCACAAAAGGAAGGTGGCAGCACATTGCAGTGGAGTGTATATAAAGGATGTCCTAGGGCATCGGAAAGCATTTCAATCGTTGGCGTAATGCAGAAACGTAGCGATTTATCCGAAGTCCAAAATGGCATGATTATTGGCTTTCGGGCCAAGGGTGGAAGCATTTTGGAAATGGATAATTTTGTGAACTGTTCGTGTGCCGCCGTGGTAAAAGTATACCGTGCATGGCAAAATGGCACTATCCAAAATCAGCGACGTGGCACATGTGGTGCACCACGGGCTATAGATGACAGAGGCGAACGAAGACTACGGAGATGCGTTCGGGCGAATAGACGTGCAACTGACCACCCAGTTGAACCAAGAGGCTACCAAGAAGTATCCTCAACAACGGTTCAGCGAACGTTGCTGCGCATGGGCCTCCGCAGCAGACGCCTAGTTAATGCACCTATGCTGACTGCTGTACATCGTCGACGAAGGCTGGAATTTGCACGCCAGTATCGAAACTGGCCGTCCACAGAGTGGCGACAGGTGGCTTTTTCCGTTGAATCACGTTTTATGCTCCATCGAACAGATGGACGTTGGCGTGAAACGTCTGAAAACAAACACCCTGCAACAATTGCCGGAAGGATCCAAGCTGGAGGAGGGAACATTATGGTTTGGGGCATGTTTTCCTGGCATTCACTGAGTGCACTCATCATTGTGGAAGGCACGATGGATCAGCACAAGTACACATCTGTCCTTGAGGACCATGTCCGCCCCCTACATGCGAATTATTTTTCCTCAGAATGATGGCATCTACCAGCAGGACAATGCGAGGTGTCATACAGCTCGCAGTGATGTGCATGGTTCGAAGAACACCAGGATGAGTTTACCGTACTCTTCTGGCCAGTAAACCCACCGGATTTAAACCCGATAGAGAATCTGTGGGACCACCTCGATCGGGTTGTTCGCTCCATGGATCCTCAACTGGCCACGGTACTGGAGTCGGCATGGCTCAACATCCTAGTGAACACCTTTAGAAACCTAATTGACTCTCTTCTTGCACGTCTCGCAGCGGTTCGCTCTGCCAAAGACTGGACTGTGTATATTCATATTGCATTTGTCTAAGGTTCAAATGTATTTAAGCATACTACAATTTTGGAAAATTTATGGAATCGTAATTTTAATTCACTTTCTAAATTGAAGCTGCTGGTTGAAATGTTATAAAATTTACACAAATAAACCATGTAATTTTGTTTTTCTCAATTCATCACTGGAAAAAGTTCATCAAATTATATTCTGACATATTTTTTGTGATCAATAAATCTAAATATTATGCTCTAGAAAATTTTTAAATATAATTTAATAGATATTGGCTGTGAAACAAAAACATAATTGGAATAAAAAACACACACATAAAAATCGTGTAAGTGAAAAAATATATTTATATAACCAACAATTGTACAGAAATTCATCAAATTCCAAACAGTGCACAGTAATTGAAAATGGAGTAATGAAGTTTAAAATCACATAAGAAAGTTAAAAAACTTCTTTTGTACTATTAAGGAAGGATTGTTTTCCAATTCTCAGAATAAGGAAAAATGAACATTAAATAAACACATGCACAAACAAGAAGTTAATTTCTTTTTTTTTTCTGTAATTTTACAAAAATATTTTCAACTATGGTCAATAATATTCAAGAAATGAAAATTTATGCACATATATATTTTCACAATTACTAAATTTAAAACATAATTCAAATCACCTAGAAAAGAAATGTATGCAGCAAAAATGCACACATTTTTTTTTTCTTTCCCTAATAGAACTAATGGTAATAAAAATTTTAAAAAATTACTTTTTCATTTTATTTCACAAAAAAATTATTAATTTGTACTCTGCATGTAAACAATTAACTTCAACTTTTTTTTTTTTCTCTTTCAAAATGAGATTCAAAACTCATGATAATATTTATGAAGTGTTAAATAGATATAAAGGAGCATATAACAAAAAGAATTTTAATAATTTTGAAAAATCATTCTTTTTCACTTAGTAAAATTTATTAAGTTTCCCCTTTAGAAAATTCTTTTCTACAAATCACATTATTAAATTCTTCTTTGAACAGTGAAATTTAAAATACACTATTACTAATTTTTTATATGAACTCCTGGTTACACTGGAAGTAATAAACATACATAATATTGTTGTTGCCTTTATGAAGTACTGAATATAAATGCAATTCAGAGATGAAAATCCTAAACCTATAGAAAAATATTCAATAACAGGTAAAAAGATATGAAATTTTGTAATACAGATTTAAATGTGGAGGACTACTTGCTTTTCAAAAACAAAACATTAAAATAAAAATCACATACAATGAAAATGGTTCCTTCGTTGAATTCATATGAAAACAGGGTTTAATATCTGCACGAAGTTTTTGATTCATGATTTTTATATAGGGGAATACTTTGAAATAATGCATAACATTTTATATAAGATGTATAATTACTTTGGATTACTTCCTGCTATTAAGAAACAAGCATGGATATAGCCATAATATTATGTCAATATATATATATATATATATATATATATATATTGAATTAAAAAGTATGCCTAATTTCAAAGAAAATTTTTTTTTTTTAATTATTAATCTTCTCTTTTTGTCGAGTGAAGATTAAAATTCATATTTGTATTATGCTCTTGATCTCTGTACTTTCAAGGTAGGTTTAAAAATATTTTTATAATCAACAAAATTTTAAGTAAAATAAAATAAATTAAAAAACTAATATATTTAATGATTACAAAATATTTATTTTACTGTATATTTTATGAAAATTTTCATTGGCAATCTAAATTAGTTATTATGATGAATAGGAACAAAATGTATTTTAACAAGACAGATAAATGTGTATTAATACTGTAATTTTGGTGACTAGGTGACCAACTAATGTAAGTGGCTTTTTTAAAAAAAAAATTGGTCAAAGGAACACTTATGGAATCATCAGTCGTCTTCACAAACATGCAAATAAAACACATATTGAGTCAAACAGTGTTCAACTTTGTTACAATAATCACACGAAGTTTTTGGTCAAATGAGCTACAAACAGCTAATCCCAATTTATCAGTGTTCCAATCAAACCCAGAGATAGGTTGGTTTGCAATGACCATATTTTGTAGTAAATGTGCTTCACCCATCACACCATATTTCAGATGTCCTTCTCCATCACATCTTTTGGATGGATATTCACTAAAAAATACAAAAATATTACAATTAAATAAATAAATAATAATCTGAAATTCATTTAAGAGCAATTTTTTTATGTGCAAAACATGATTTATGATATTTTATAGAAAAATGATAAGGGCTAGTTAAAAAAAATTCTCCTAAGTAATTTTTCTAATGATTTATGCAACATTTGTGAATAAATACAATCAACAACATTTTACTTATTGTATATTTTTGAGTATAAGCCAATAATTTTTAGAATGTTTTCTAAAGCTAAATTATGGGAGCTGACTAAAAAAAAAGTAGCCATTTTTCTGTTAGTCAGCCACAAGCGATAAATAGTATATTTTCATTTCTTAACTTTATGAAAAAAAAAAAAAAATTTTTTTTTTAATCAAATGAGTTAATTTAATTTTTGAAATGCTTTATATATTGATGGTTTGTTGCATCTTAGTCAAAACGAAATATCTGATGTTGGTGAAATTTGTGTCTGGCTAATAGAAAAGTACCAAAACGTACAACAGAAATAATAATAGAATAATATAAATAGTTCTTACATAAAAATAGAAATGAAAAAAGAATTATATTGTTTATTTCTTATCCTACTTGGTAGACAGCAACATTTAGACCAAGTCAAAGAAACTGTAATCTCATAGAAGGAGGGGAAGGGGAGTGGGTAGCTTCTGCTGTGATGGAGCACCTACAGGTAGAAGACTGACTTGTCTCCATGACGCTGAAGAAGGAGGGCAGTGCCTTTCGGGAGGACATTTAGGGGAAATTATCGCACATGTATTGTATGGGAGCAAACCCTAGCAACTCCCACCAGGCAGTTCGACTAACAAAGCAAAATGCTGAATATCACAAATGCCATTGAGTCACCTTGTTTTTTTGAAACAGTGTCTACAACAAAACTACCAGCTGATTGAACCTCCTCCCTAATGCTCACCAGCAGTGAGCGTTGCCACTGAGCCATGAGTCGGGCAGGAAAATTATAAATTGCATTTTAAATTATAAATTACTTCTTTCTGGGTGTTTTGAATGCAACTTTGATGGGAAAAAAAATCATATAATGGCAAGTCTCATGGCAACATGTTTGAACACTACAGAAATATTGCTCATTTTCATTTATATGCTGGTTTTGAACTTAGGGTAAATTTTTTGATGAAAAGAACACACTCTCAGCATATACACAGATCAGTTCATATTTTAAAAATATATGGTATATTTTATAATATTATTGATAGAGAAATCATTCAACAATGCATATACAAAAATTAAATTTCATACAATTTAAACTTTAAATATATCCAGGAATTTATTTTAGCTGCACTCATTTCAATTTAAATTATTATAATTTATGATATCAGATTCTTGAAGACAACATTTCTATCAATTTTTAATTTTTTGTCATGTTTCATGCAGCTTTTAAAAGTTCTAAAATTTTCATAAATATACTACTAGGCAGAGAAAATGCAATATCATAAATAACTGGTTATATAATTATGGAATTTGCAAAGAATACTTAGCTGAAAGATTTACGTAAATATTTCATGTATGAATTGCTTGTAATGTAAATGAACCGAAAAGCAAGTTTGTCACAAAAATTAGCTAAAAGGAGAAATCATGTCAAATTATGTTAGCTCAGAATAGCATAGCTGAAATTTGTCTATATACATCGACTACATAAAGGTATGGGGAAAATGAATTGAAAAAGGAATGTGGAATTTCACAGGTGTACAAGTGCACTAAGACCTATGTCAACAATACATTTGAATTGGCACATGGGAAGCCACAAAATTATACAATCCCCACCCGTCCACCAATGGTGGAAGATTTGTAGAGGATGGTTGAAGGTTTGATTTGTCGCTATACAATCATCTTATGCACATGAGGGATAAACAGAATGGAACTTACAGTTTAAAGCAGATTCCGAACCACTAACAAACATTCATGCCATCGCCAGGATTCGAACCTGAAGCCTGTGATACCAAAGGCCAGAGCACTAGCCACTTGGCTGCATAGAGGATGATTGAGAGCATATCACTATATACCCATCAAGGCATAATTTGCTTGCTGATTTATCACTACTAATCATAAAACGATTAAAGCATGTATTGCAGCAAGGAGTAATCCTCCCTCATAATGATCTCATTGAAATTAAAATCACTGTTTATAAATGTATTCTCTATCTTTCTGCCAGTTTTCACCATATTCTACCCATTTCTTCATGGTGATGCATTTTATCTGTCATACAGTGCTTATTATGAATTTAATCAAAATTTTATCCTTACATTGAACTTAAATTCCAAATATAAAAATACATTCCATTGATGCATGCAATGCATAAATCACTGCTAACTAAACATAGAGTTTCAAAGTTAAACAATCTCTCCACTAGACAGCAATAAACAATTCAAAATGAGATAATATTAACATTTAAACATAGAAGTCAGTCCTAGGATTGTTTCATCATTAAAAAAAACTAAGTTAAAAGCAAGTGAAAAAAATTTAAATTGATCCAAAATTTTAATGTGATTAAATAAAGAATTATTCCACAGTATTATACGGCTAAAATCTGGATTTTTTTTTTTCAGGTGCAGAATATATGATCTAATATTGTTACATTATCAATACACATTTCATATAAGTATCTAAATGAAGGTTTTTGTGTGTGTGTGTGTGTATGTGTATGTGTGAGCACTAAAACTATCAATGAGATTAACTGGTGTTTTAAATAATTAACTTTTTATATTGTTTTCATTAATTTGCAGATATCAAACATGTTATATTACAGCAATGTGTTCATACATGATAATAAACTTAAATATCTTTTAATAAACAACAAAACTTACTAGTTCCAAAGACAAAGAGATCCCGACCCTCCAGTAGTCATAAAAATATCTCTATTTTGTGGAAGATGTCGAGCTAGCCATACAGTGGATTTATGTGCCTAAAAGAAAGCAAAATTAAATATTAATACACAATCAAACAAATATTAAAAGTTAAATAAGGCTGCCAATCTTTGGAATGCTTTATCATTAAAGAAATCAAGTTAAAACACAGTGGTTGAAGCATTTTAAATTGAAACTATTCCAAAATCTTAATTTGATTAAATGAAGAGTCATTCCATAGTATTAAGATCCAGAATTTTTTGTCATCTTCATAGCATAACATATTATCTTCAAAATCAAGATATCAAATATAATAACATAAAATTCAATATGGAAAATTTTCTACTTTTTATGATATGGACATATATATACCATAAATTTATACTTTTTTGCACATATTAATATGATAGTTATATTAATGATTTTGAATTTTTTAATATATACATGTAATTTTAATAATAAGCATAAAAAATAACAAAAATGAAGCATTTAAATGGGTTTTAATCATGTTTACGATAAAATATTGTAGAACCTTTACTAAAAATTATCCAGTAACACTTCCACATGTTTAAAATTTCCATTTTCTGTGGCTAATGTTGATACTTAACTATTCTGCTAAAAAAAATTGTTGTCTGTTACTTAATAATTTAGGAAATTCAGTCATTTCTACATGCATGGCACAAATTGTAAATCAAGTTCTTTTGAATATATATAAATTAATTACATTAATATATTTTTTAACAAAAATGCCAATTTTGTTAACAAAGGAGGTGAAAACTTTGGCAGTATAAGTTATGGGCAAAGTAATGTTAGAAATAATACAGTAGTATAAATTTTACGCTTCTTTCTATACATAGGGAAAAAAACCTTTTTTTACTATATTATTTATAAATTAGTTGGTTTTTCCATTTATAATCTACTTAATTAAAAAACAACTTTTTTTAAAATTTGATACTTTTTTCTCAATAATTTGACAATAATATCCAACAATGTCTTTTTGTTTACAAATTATTTGTAAAATTACATAACTAAATTTTTTAAGTTCAGTAGTATAATCATAAATTGTCAGTAACAAAAATTCTTTTATAAAAACCTGATTAAGTAAAATACACTGGTCAAAAATGAAATCCTAACACCAAGAAGCAATTAATTTAGGAATGAAATATAGGCAAAGCAGATGTCTACATAATATATTTGATTTGTTACATTGAAATTTCAAGGTCACTGGTTAAAGCATGAGCAGGAGTTCTAATGATAAAAATAACTGCTGTAGTTAGTGTCCTTGATTTTAAATACAAACATTTTAATTCACATGCATTGTGTTGTACGAGTGCTGCACTCAATAGAGAAATTAATAGATAAACTGAAACTTTGATATGTAGTACTGCTACATAATTTTTTAAATTCCCTAACTCAATTTTTTTAAATATTTAAAAAATATGGTACTTTAAGTATTGTATAGAGCCTGCATGATACTGTAAAATAATCATAAATCCTATAACAATCCTTTTGTTAAATTACAGAAATAGCTTACATAACAATCACCGACACACATTAAACTCCTGAGTATTTTTAAAATGGAAACAAGCAACTAAATTTATCAGTTATAACTTAAACAAAATGAAATCATACAAATGTCAAATCACAAAAGGTTTCAATAATATAAGCATCTTATAAAAAATATATATTATTAGAACTTTATACTGGCATAATAAAATATTTAAAGTTGCTCAATTGTAAATTATATAAAACATGATTTATAATAAATACACTTTTTTCTCCAACAGAATTTGTATAAATTTATCTATTAATTGCTGTAATCTGTGAAAAAAAAATTCTATAGAAATCATGGATAAATATAAGAAAGTAACAGGCATACCTTTTTAATGAGGGATGAAAATCCTTTCTTTGGGTGATAATGGTGCATGTCAAAAATATGGAATTTAGATTCTAATGTAGTTGCAACTAATTTGTTCATTTTTATATCTTTTCTATCAAATTCAACACTACACACCTAGAAAATAAAAGATTTCAAACAGTGATATTATATCTATATAAACATTTATTAAAAAAATACATTAAAAATTCTCATTAATTATTATTTTTTTACTTTTAACTTAATAACAGCCAAAATAGGATTTACAGCTATTATCATATTTGAAATAGGTGTTTTTAGACCGATTAGAACATTCTGAAATATGTAGCATAGTTCAGCGTGTAATTCTTGTAAAACAAATTAACACAATCCACCAAATTATAAAATCCTTTACAACAAAAAATTGCATTCCATTTTCAGAAAATTAAAATTAATCTAAGCTTGATTTGCAAAAGAAAAACAAGATATAGTATATTGTTTGGAAATAGCACAAAACATCTGTTAATATAAAAATAGCAATTATTTTTATAAAAAAATGAAGTTTTATTTCATATCCTTTAGAAAATTAAAAATTATGCATCATTTCATAAATAAACATTGTATGAGTCATAAAATAGATACAAATTTAAGTAAAACTAGAACTTCAATATATATTCTTTTAAATTAAAAAACAGTTTTGAAAAATTAAATCACAACAGCTTCCCTTTTTTTTTAAATAATTAATTTTTTATATAAGTATAGAATTACAAACCTCTCTTGGATCTGGTATTCAATGAGCATTTTTATGTGGATTTGGGTTTTGCTAACCTGAACCACCAGATCGTGACACAATGATGTTCACATTCTTGCCCAGTGTTTGTTGTAAACATTAGCTTTGGTTTTAATACTGTATTTCTTGTTTAAAATGTACATGATTTAATCGTTTACACTTTCATGTACAGTACTTTATCTTTGATATATCTTTAAAAACTATATTGACGTTCGATAATCCAGCAAAATCACTCATCTGGCACAGCTGTAGTTCCAAAACTTGCCAGATTAAAGAGAAGTTACTCTATAAGTTTTAAAATTATTACTCTTTATTACAAGAAAACAAATATTACCTTTAAAAAATTTGTATTTTAAAATAAATCAGTAGAAAGTATTTAACTTGAAGTATAAAAATTCAATTAAAGAACATTTTATAAAGTTATCTTTAAAGAAAAAAACATCCATGTGAATTAGGATGATTTTAAAACCAATACAATTTTCAAAAAAATAGAAAAAACAAAAATTTATTACATATATAAACAAATGACAAAATTAATATCTAAAAATTACAAAACAGCACATGATAACTCATAAAATTTAGAGCACAAAATATTAACATTACATTAATTGTACTTAGTAAAAATCTTTTAAAGAAATTTTAATTTTTAAATACCTAAATATACAACGAATTAAAAAAAATACATACACCATTCCTTAAATTGCTTTCCCATCGAATAGACATTTTTTTCAAATCAAATAATTTTATGTCTCCATTATCATAACCAGCACAAATACAACGTTCTTCATTGTTGAAAGCATTACCTTAAAAAAAAAATATAATAAAAATAGATTTTAAAAAATGGAGAATTAGTGAGATTATGTATAAAATATCATCAGAATACAGTTATACCTCATAACAAAATTAGAAGTATTGAAATAAAAACATATGAATGAACCTTTTAAATAATTATTAACGAGTTAAAAAATAATATCAGTTATATTTAAATAAAAAAATTGAATTATATTTTATAGCCAACAATAATAAAAAAAAAAGATATCCTCCATTTTTAAAAACTATAGAATATACAAATTAATATATCACTAAATTTAAAGCAAAAGATTAACAGTTTACCTATTAGCTAAATTAGAGTAAAGTGCTAAAAGTATTTGCATATATTATTATGTAGTAAAGTATAAGTATAGCAAGCAGTTTTATGAAGCCAACTAAAGTAGCAATTGCAAGCATTAAATCACATTCTTTGAGAATTGTCTTTATTTATCCAATTCACATGCAGTGTGAACTATAAATCAACTAACTATAAATAAAACTATAAATCAACTATAAAACTATAAATCAACCATTTATGAATAATGATGCAATCCATTTTATAATTCATATTAATATTTCTCAATCTTTTATTTTTTAAATTTCAATGGTCACATCAAAATAAAAGATGTATTCTAATCTACTGGTACCTAAAGTAGGCCATATCACCCTTTAGGAGACAATGGAACTATTGGGGAGGGTGCGATAATAGCCTTAGGTGCATTTGGAGAGTGTTTCATAAAAATAAGAAGGCAGAGAAGGAAATAATAATAGTTGCATTTTCTTTCATAATATTTAATGGAATGTAGTTTTTATGTGGTCATAAAGTTACAAGAAAAAATGATCATTATTAATTAAAAAGAACTAATTAATTTTTTTGGATATGTACAGTATAAAAAGGTAGTAAATTCAAAGAACCAAATTGAGTTCTAAGTGTTGTAGTTTTAGATTAGTTAGTCGGAAATGCACACCCAACCACAGATAAAACTCTTTCTTTATATATAGATTATGCCACAACATATTGAAATATAAGGAAAATATATAATTTCAATTACGTAAAATGCAATGTACAAATACTCAATAAGTAACACATATTCCTTTCAACAACACTTACTCAAATAAAACGATTAGTATTATACATCTATTTAAAATAATTTAATTAAAAATTAATCAATCCTCCATGTATACTACACTGTTTTTTAGAGAAAATTTAAACTTTTATTTAAAATCCAACAAATTTATAAAAATTAGTTTCAGTTTTTAATTAAAAATTAATTTTGTTTTTATACCAAATGCAACAGTCCAACAATCTCTTTTATCTTGTCCAGCTTCTGGTTCCATTGTTGCTACAGGCAAATCTTTTTGCCTAGGATCCCAAACTTTAACAGCACCTAGAAGGATGCGAAGTTTTTAGTGATACCATTTTAATGCAGAACATATCACTTAATAAATGTAATGAAAAGATTCAAGCGATATTCAAGAATCAAGAATATTCAATTGATTCCATTTGACACAAATATTCAAGTGACATGATACAAATATATGATAATGAATCTGTGGAACTAATAAATAGAGGCTATATAGAGAGGCTCAGATATTTTTTGGTTTGACACGAAAACGCATTAATTTCCAGAGCATTCCCATACATAAAATGCAATATCTCCAATAGAAATGATGATGTGTAAGAAAACGCTTTACGCTTTCCCTTACAACAGCATCTAGCGACTTACTGCTTGCTGTCTGCCCATGCATTGCTTGTTTAGATGTTTTCTATCAGCCCTTAAATTTTTGCCCATGACTTTCAAAACACCCTGTATATGTATATGAAAATTACTGCAAAACAGTAATTAAAAAAGTACTGATATTGTCAATATCAATAATGGTAAAATATTTACAATCAATTAAAAATAAGTTTTGAAAAATTGTAATTCATTTAATTAACATTGTTTTGAAATATTATAAACATTTTAATCAGCAAATATCGTTAATGAAATAGCTAACAAAAATATAACAAACCATCTTTACTGCCAGTAACAATTTCTGGGGCTCCAGCACCAATCCCCAAGCCTCCAACACCATCTATTGCATTTATAATTTGTGTATGCCCTCTAACATTATATAATGGTACATCTAAATTTTCCATATCCCTATATAGTAAAAAATATATATATATATATATATATATATAATTTATAGTACTACCAAATTAATATCAATTTAAGATTAAACATCATGAATTTAATTAAATACATTTAATACAAAAAAGTTGTGTATATGTAAATATACTCAATACCCACATACCATACTTGTAAATTTCCTTCAAAGTCACCAGTTGCAAGATGACGTTGATGCAAAATTGAAGCTCCAAAAGTTCCACATTTAAAACCTCTCGGTTTAGTCACCTAAATTTAAAGATATTTTTAACAATAGTTTTAAGAAACACTAAATAAATATATTAAAATTTAGATTATACATAAGGAAAAATAAATAATAATCTATTGCATTTTAAATACATCTTAACATTCTTAGAGGCAGACATGCAAAAAAAGCATGTTTTACATTGTTTTTTATTCATTTGAATTGCTTTATGATCCTGATGGGAACATATAAAGTTATATGTAAAACAATTTTATCCTTCATAATTTTTCATGGTCTATAGAATATGAGAAGCATGCAAATTTGATTTACATTTATTTTATAATGCAAATTGCAACACTGATTCTTCTATATTAAATTTATCAAATTTGATATAATTCAGCAAACAAATTTAGTGCAATCAAAATCGCATTAGGCACACAATATTGATTTAAGAATGACATATACTTCTCAATTTTACTTTTCAAACTCAAGATGTCTTTAAAGATATTAGCAGTAACCATATGCAATTGTTACATTAATTGTCTGTGGAATATCACATTACATCAGCAAGTACAATGACTTTTTCTGCATATATATTTTCAACACATTAAATATTTTTTTATACTGTGTAAAATTTTAAGTATTCAGTAATTTAATGATTTCCATTTGTGAATATCTTTATAATGGGAAATTACAAATTATGCGGCCTGACTGTGACCGCTCATGAGTATTGCGGCAGAAGTTCAATTCACTGATAGCTTTGTTGTAAATATTGTTTCAAAAAATGAGGAGACTCGATAGCATTTGTGATGTTCAGCATCTTGCCTCATTAGTCAAACTACCTGGTGGGAATTTTCCAGGTTTCTCCCCATATGACACAAAAATATATGTGGGGTAGTTCCCCCCTAAAGTTCTCCTGGAAGGACTGCCCTCCTTCTCCTTCTTTAGCGACATGGAGCAAAAGTCAGACTTCTATCTATGGGTACTCCATTAAAACAGAAGCTGCCGCCCTTTTTAATGAGGGATACGAGAACAACAACAAATTTTGCGAAACCAATTCACATGCTTAAAAACAAGACAAATTAGAAGATATGATTCCTACATATCTTTAATTTAGAAAGAAAAATCTGAGTCTTGAAAAGATTACCTTCCTGCCAGTTCTTCAGATTTTTTTTTTTTTTTTTTTTTTGACATTTCAATTTTCTATTATTCATATTCATAACAATATATTGTTTGTTTTCATTATTATTATTATTTATTTATGTTGTTTAATAATTTTGAATGTATTAAAACATTAGTTTTATAATTTTGATTACTTTTGTGATTCACAATGATTTAATTTTATAATTGATGATAACTTGATGAAAAAATTAGATGAATTAACTACTATACCAGCACTAGTGAATCAATTTATATAACATTTAAAGAACTATTTATGTGATCCACATAAAAACAGAAGACCAAATAAAATCTTTTATTTGTCTGTTTCAGCATTTAATGTATCCTTGCTAGCATATTTTTGGAATTTAGTTCATTTTTTCACAAATTATTTTAAATATCATTACAACAATTAAATAAGAAAATTTAATAAGATTACATAAGTTCACTTTTTAAAACAAAATTTTTAATATAAAAAAATTATCATTATTAAAATTTTTTAAATTATCGTTATTGTCTTTTTATCACAATTTATGAAAGTAAAGCAAAAGGATGAGATACAGTGGAAACAGAATGTTAATATAACATGAAATTGTAAGAACTGCCCTCCTTGGTTTCTTGAATAAATCAGCCTTTTTAACACACAAAATTTTGTTAGTAATTTTATTAAGGAACTTGATTTGACAAGCCATCATTTAAAAATTGTTACTTGTTTGTGATATATTTCTATAAAAGTACCCCATTTGTAGTTTAATAATAGTAGATATTAGCTAATATACAAAAGGGTGGGAATAGTTTTCTACATGCACAAGTCATAACTTTGAAAAACATGTAAATTCACTGACAATTGTGGCATTGTCTTGTGTTTATATTCAGATTGAATTTCCGTCATCCAGAAAACCCTTTTAAGAACTTTTACTTCTTGCTACTTAGAGGTATAGTATAACAAGCCCTCCTTCCCCTGTTCAGTAGTATACTCAGTAGCACCAAATAATGCATGTCAAAGAATCTGGTTTTAAAAAAAATTATATTGAATTAACAAGATAAATAAATTTAAAACAAGATAAGTAAAAAAGTTAAAGTTATTTTTAACTTTTATATAAAGGTAGCCAAAATGAGAGCATTAATTCTCATTCTTACACAATCAACAAAACTTTTTTATTCAAATATATTTTCAAATGTTTTTTGATACAGAATACTTTGAAAATTGATGTAAAAAATTACATTAATTAACTAAAGAAAAATACTAGCAAAACCAAAAGTAAAAGAAAGCTCACAAATTTTATTACCTTTTCAGGTTTTAAGAAAGCTTCGGAGAAAAATAAAAAGGGAGGAGGGGGGAAGAAATGGAACAGAAAAGAAAAAAAAATATTTAAAGAAACAAAAAGAAAGTGGTGATAAGGATTACTAGATATTCCATGTATGTAAAAAAGTATTGGCTACAAATAAGCTAAACACAATAATAGAGAAATTTTAATTTTTATAACATTTGTAACATTCCTCTTTCATATTTCCATTTGATGCATTGGATTTCGAATAAAGGAACTCTTTATGTGTGAGAACAATATCAATAACGAACAATTGTGTGGATTAAAGTAAAGGCAAAAATAAAGGATAAAGTAATCAACAAAGTTTAAAAAATGTTTAGATGCTAATATAATAGTAAAAAGAACTTCCTAATCTTATTTCTAATATCATAAATACAATTTATTTTTATAAGAAAAGCTCATTTAAATAATGCATAGTATTAAAAGCAAATTTATAATTTTTTGTTTTGCTTTTCAATTTCACAGATTCTTGATGGATATTTATTATATAATATTTTTAAAAAATAAAAAATAGAAACATAGATAATTTAACATTCAAGAGTTTTTAACATAATTTTAACAAAAAATAAAAAAAGTCTAAACACAATTATAGCTTACAATCAAATAAAACCGGCTGACATTTATAAAAATGGGTAAATTTTATATTTAATATAATTTTTTTTTAACTCTTAATGAGTGTTTACTTTAGAGTAACAATCAAACCGCTTTATTATGCATTTACATAATTAATCGCATCATAACAGAAGTATATTCTCAACATTTCTCTTAAGTCAAATACAATTGCAGAAATCATATATAATTTTTTTTTTCTCTTACTTGCAGAGCTTGTTTGTAAATAATTTTGTAAAAAACAAAAATGCTAACACAAAACAAAAGAAATAATTATTCAGGTCTATTTTCTTTTTACATAGTTTGAATTTTACACTCACCTCAGATACTAATTGAACTTTACCACCAGAAATTTCATAAATTTGAAGAGCCCCGTCTCCTTTGGGATGTGTTCCTAATGAAACAAATTTAGTGCTTATAGGCATCCATTTCGTGTCAAAAACTGTATAGTTTAAAGATACATCTGCATGAAGAATTATTTGAGGTTTGTCCATTTTTTTCAAAAAATAAAATTGCTTTGAAAAATAATAAAAATGATAAACGATAGAGCAATGATCACAGATACTATGTTTTGGAATATTCCACTCCACGATTGTGTTTCGGAATCTAAACACAGTCTTTACATCTAGCCAATCAGAAATAAGAGAAACGCGGCTATTAACTGAGGAGCATATGCATTTAATTTGTGACTTTATTTGACTATGAGATTTATGCTCGCGTTAGCTGCAATTTGTGATTTTGTATTTATAGTTCAATTGTATTATAATTTACTCTCTAGGGGCCTGAATGGCCGAGTGGCTAGCGCTCTGGCGCTCGGTACCACAGGTTTCGGGTTCGAGTCCCGGCAGAGCCATGGATGTTTGTAGTGGTTCGGAATCCACTTTAAACCGTAGGTCCCGGTGTAACACGATCGTAGAGCGTTGTGTGGAGAGTGACATATTAAAAAAAATAAGCAAAAACTAACTGTTCATATATATATAGTGATTAGGGGATTATATAGTCCTTGTTGGTTCACATCCCCATTTACCACTTCATTCATCATCATCATCATTTACTCTCTACACTGAATATTCGTCTGTAACGTAAAAGTTTTTGCTTTCGAATTGAAATTTTTTATAAAATTGAAAACTTTAATAAAAAGAATTGATTTTTCAATAAATTTCGGACCTTTTTTTTTTATAAACCTATTAAGAAAATACTGATCATTACAAATTCATTGATTGAAAAGGTTTGTTTGCTAACAATCGTGAATTCTAACGTTAGCTTTAAAAATTTTAATTTGTTATTGTTGCCATAGCAACAGAAAGTGCGTTGAAGCGTTTGTGGTATTTTTATTCTTTAATGAATTATAAACTATCCTTAAAATCTTCAAGAAATTAAAGTAATTGTGTGCGACAAATTTATTCATATTTAGTGATAAATTCAAATCATTTGGAATTAATCATCTTTAGCAATAAACATCTTGTTTTATAGTTAATTATCTTTAGCAATAAACATATTGTTAGTGCTCTGATTACGAGGAGAGTTCTCAGTGAGTTATAAACCACAAATATTAACGATTTAGTACTTTTTATTTATTTATTTTGAATTTTTCTTTGTAAGTTTTTTATTTAGATTTAGCTGTTCTTTATTTAAATCAAAAACTAATAAAATTGAGTACTCATTTTAAACTCAAAGGACCAAATAAAATTGAATTCCAATTTTGTATTGATCTTTATTTTTCTAAATTAAAAATAATGAATAATAGTAGCAGTGAAAATGAGACTGATAAAAAATATATTGAAACAGAACTTGATGATTTATTAAGAGAAAAAATTTCTAATGCATCTTTTAGTTTTAAATCAAATGACAATGTTGATACTGAAAAATCAACAGAGCTATGCATGAAAATAAACAGTACAAAAGAAAGTGCACAAATTTTTCCTAAACAGAAAGAACTTATAGATGAATCAATTGACATTATAAAAGAATCAACAAATAAAAATAATATTGAAAAGAAATTTTCTCATTCCAGTCACATAACAGATCCAATATTAATATTGTTACAAGAACGATTGTCTATGTATAGAGAAGCCATAGAAGCTGCTAAGATTAATGAAGATTTTTCCAAAGTCAGACGATTTGGAAGAGCATTGAAAACAATAGAAAATTTATTAAAATCTGCAAATTCTGGCATTTTGATCAATGAAGATGATATTCCCCCTTTAGTTAAAATACCTAAGATTAAAAGTTCAGATAAATTTAATTGCGATTCAATGGTTTTAAGTATGAAAGAAAATTCTACAGCACATGATAGTAATAATTCGGAAAAAATACCATCATCTTCTATGGAATCAACACAATCACTATTGGTTACCAGACGTAATCAATATAAAATGGTAGCATTACAGGCAAAAAGAAATGGAAAAAAAGAATTAGCTCTAAATTACTTAAGAACCATTAAAAAATTTGATACTATCATTGAGGCAATAAATAACAATATTCCTGTTGACTTGTCAAATATACCTCCCCCACTAAAAGATTTTTCAGAAACATCAGTAGTAAAAGATAATTCTCATGGAACAGTAATTGCTGAAGCTCAATTATCAAATTCTGAAAAGAATGCATTAACAGCTGTTAATGAAATAAAAGAATTGGATCTATTTGGAGTGCCATCTCCTCCCACAACAACTCTTGAGGCATTGCAACAAATATTGGAAAAGTATACTGTTACAAAACATGCTGCTGAAGCAGAGAATAATAGTGGAAAAGTCAGAAGACTTCAAAGAATAATCAAACAATTTGAAACTGCCATAAAAGATTATACAGCTGGTAAACATGTTGATTTTGAAATCCTTCCAGTACCTCCTGGTTTTGCTCCAATTCTTCTTCCCAATGGAAAATCTGTAGAAAAACCCAAGAAAGAAGGTGAAGAAAGCAATATTTGTAATAAAAATTATAATTCCGCTATTGTGAGTCCAAGTGTGAAAGAACTTAAAATTCAAGGAATAAACACATCCAACATTACAGAAAAGCTACTTAGATTTTTATTAATGAGGCAAAAATTATTTCGACAAATAGCTTTAAAAGCTAAGAAAAATGGAGATTTACAGAAAGCTGAAGAATATTTAAAAATGAGTAAAGGATTTGATTCGTTGATAGAAGCAACAAAATGTGGATTACCAATTGATATCACAACCATCCCAAAACTACCTGAATTAGAACCAGATTTCATTGTTTTGGAAAAAAACAAATCTGAAAGTTGTAACCAAGAAGATGTATATAAAAATTTAGAAGAAGATTTATGTAACCAAATTGATAAATGTAATTCATATAAAAATCATTTTCTTCATCTTGGAGATGTATCATCTGCAATAAATTTTGAGAATTTATGTTTTCAATCAAAACAAGATTTTGCATTCATCCAAAATTTAAAAAGTCAAGGCAGCCCTGTTCCAAAATATTTTTATGAAATGCGTTTTTATTCTCAAGTTCAATGCCATTCAGATATTGAGCAAAATGAAATAGAAGTTGCAATTGAACAAGGTGTGGATTTACCAAAGCAAAATGAAAATTTTTTTGTCAAACTAGAATTTCCTATACCACCAGAAACACCCCAATATGCTAAAACTAATACTATTAGATGTACAAATAATCCAATGTTTCAAGAAAATTTTAAATTTAAGTTCAACAGAAAGTCCCATTTTCATCTTCGTCAATTTAAAAAACAAGCATTGAAACTGGAAGTATGGTTAAAAAATGGATTTTTAAGAAATGATTCATACTTAGGTACAGTTTGTGTTCCACTTGCAGATTTAGAATACAAATGTTTTATTCATGATAACTTTGATTTAATGGATGGTCATAAAGCATCTGGAGGAAAACTAGTTGTTCAGTTACGTCTAAGAGAACCGCTTCTTATGAAGCAAATCGAAGAAATTTATCAAAAATGGCTGGTTATAGAAAAATGACTGTTCTTATTATTATTATTTTTTTTTTGTTGATATATTTTAAAATCTTATATTAAAAGTTCATCCATTTTTAATATTATACATATTTTGTTTCTTTTTTATATTATAAAAAATAACTTTTGAAGTGTATCTATCAGGAAAAATTAAATATATTTGTAAAAATAAAGTTTTATTCAGCTTGCTTTTACTAAAAAAAAAAAGCTGAAGTGATCTGCTTTTATTTAAAAATAAAAGCATGAAATGCTAAAATTGAGTTAAAAAATAGGATATATATTCTATTCTATATAACAATCTATTCTAGATTATAATATTTATTCATGTTATTTTAATCTGTGATAAAATAAATCCTCTACTTTAAATTATTTATATATGTATTTCAAAATATCTATTTAATGTAACAAATTTAATGTTTAATTTTAATTCTTGTTAATAGGAATGAAGCTGTAAGATTTAATACATAATTCTGAAATTTAATCTGTTTTAGTTTAAATCTTGCTATTACTGTGCAGAATTTAATAGTACAAATTTTTTTTCACATATAGTTTTTTTATACTAGTTTTATCACATTTTTTCATTTCCCTTAAAATTCTTTTGCCACATAATCTTCCTGTTACTTCTGTTGTTATTATGTTTAGAAAAGAAACATGTATTTATAAAATATATCAAGACTACTTAAAATATTTTATATTGTTTATTAAATATTTCTAAATTAATTTTTTGTGTCATCATTAAATTTAAGTATTTTTAAAAAAATATTAATTCCGATCATTAAAAATATATTTATTAAATATTTTGTTGTTGTTAATTACAGTTAGAACTCTTTCTCTCTCTTTTAATTCTTTCATTCGATAATTTGGCACTTTCTATAATCTGGCACAAATCGAGACTTTCACCATCAGATTTTCTCGTGTAGATGCTGGTGTTTGTTGACCT
This sequence comes from Caerostris darwini, assembly GCA_021605075.1. Lineage (NCBI taxonomy): Eukaryota > Metazoa > Arthropoda > Arachnida > Araneae > Araneidae > Caerostris > Caerostris darwini. The sequence continues at coordinate 86,274 of BPLQ01012138.1, read as the reverse complement.
TGACTGCCAGATCACCATACAGTGTTGCTCAAATTTTCACTTTCTGTACAGTGTAAAACTCAGAAACATATGTATAATTTGTAATAATTGTTTGACAACGAGTTCTGAACCAGGGAACAATGCGCTATCAAATGCTTTTTTAAATCATAAGGTAGGCTCATGTATATATTTCTTTATATAGAGTAACTTGTCATGGCATATTTTAACTATCATTGTACAATATTAATTTTTTTTTTGTGCTATAATTTTTATCATTACAAGAATATCTAATTAAATTAACGTTCAATGTATGAATTTAATTTTGCAGTTGTCAGAATGACAAAATAATTTTCCAGACATTTTTCCTTCTACACAAGTTCAAAATATGTTTTACTCTTGTAAACTAGTATCTAGTTTGATTTACCTTTGGTATTTCCGTTAAAATTATAATGACACCAAATAATCCTATACAATCTCTAATTCGGCATGGCCGTGATAGAATGTAATTGTGTTTCTGATTATCATCTCATTCTGGAATTTTTCAAATTTCTTTTTTTAACAAGTATTTTAGTAAAAAAATAATAATTTAAAAAACTATAAAAAATACATATCTATCTTTAAGAAATTTAAACATTAGTACTTTTCAAATTAGATTTTAAAAATGAAAAATTAAGTTACTTTCTGAGCATAATTTCCTGCTTTTTTATGCATCACACTTAACTGGGATGGTTCATTTCTTTGTGTATTTTTTAATAAAGTAAAAGCATAGTTTTTTTCCAAACATAAATTTACTAAAGTTGTAACTTTGCCTTCTCTGGTTAATTAATAACTGTTCTCAAAATAAGCCCCAAACAATAAAAGGATCGATTTCAAACAGAATTGCAGAGTTTATAAGTTAAATGCACTAGAATACAAATTTTTAACTCCTGCAATAATTGATTCTGTTGAAGATGTATTTATAGGTTTTCAAGACAATTATTGAGAGCCTTTAAGAAAAATTTCTTTTTTATTTTTATTTTGAGATGTTTATCTCACTTTCAGCAGTTTTCCCCTTTGTTTTTTATTATTATTTATTCCTGTAATTTTAAATAGTATAATAAAAAAGATCATTATCAATAAATCAAATAATTTAATCAATTATTATTGATGAAAATTATCATTTGGCTAAATTGAATATTTATATTTAAAAAAAAAAATTTATAATATAATGCTCTTTCAAAATGTTTTTTATGGTATTTTTTTATTATTATTTATTCCTGTAATTTTGAGTACAACATACACATAAAAGTATAAAATCAGTAGAAAAGTCATAATTTATAGACATTTTATTATATATGTTTGATATGCAGATCAATATTTTCTGTTTTGTTATAAATAATTTTTATTGCTAAAAATAAAAATTATTTTAAAAATTTTTTATATGTTTTTTTGTTTGTTTGAATAAAAAAGTTTTGTTCTTATATGAAACATGACATAATGAAAATATTCTTATCAAACTTCTTATATTTCTTTTAATCATTCCAAAATGCTATTAATTGTTTAAAGTATACTTATTCTTAGAAATTATTCTCAAAGTTGCTTTGGTTTTATTAATCTCTTTCAGGTTTTGCAGATTTCTTGGGCACATTTTACATTCTGTTATTGTATATTTTGTATAAATTTATATATATATATATATTTTTTTAATTAGCTGTTCAACCTTTCGATATTTGAATTGGTCCAATGATTTTTCAGTTTCATAGTTGCAGCTTCTAAGTACTTTGAATCTTGAACAATTTCTTCTCCCTGTGAGGCTTGAGTGCGAGTTTGAAGAGATGGTTCTGTATTCGATGAAATAATGATTTTGTTATACATCTATATAGTGAATGCTGTTGGAGATTTTGGCACTTTTTTTTTCTTTCTTAGTTCTACTTTGTTTTTATGTTGTGTTCTTTATATATGTTTCTGAAAGTTTGTGTATGTATGTTGCCTATTTGTGACCTCAATTTACAACTGAGTCTCACCAAAATTAGCAAGGATACTTTCAATAAAAAGCCTAATAGGTCAAATGAAAAAAAAAAAAAAAATTTCTGAAATTAGATTAATATCCGTTACTACATTAGATTTGGCAACTTTTTGTGGTTGACAATATTTTTTATGCTGTTGTATTTTTCATAGACAGGACGAAGTAAAATAAATAAAACATGTTAACCAATGAATTACATCCATCTAAAATGTTTAATAAAATTTAAAAAAAATTGCATTGTCTTTTTACCAAAAAAAATATCCCAGCCAAATAGCATTTCAGGAGGACAAAGAAATTCAGAGACTTTTAACTGTCTAAAATAGCTGAACAGTTTTAAAGATCATTTTGATATTTAAAAAAAAAACATTTTATTGTTTTATAATATGATTCAATCAATTTTAATTTAAATTAGAAAGTGACTTAATTCTGATATAGAGAAAAAAATTATTTAAAAAATTTAGTAACACAACATAAATGATTCATTGATTTATTATTTAAATATGTATTTAAAGTATATAATATGAATAAAAACAGTATTTATATTTTATAATTTTATTTATTGATATTTTAAGTCAAATTATTATAATTTTGTGTTTTAGAAAAATATAGAGTTGAAATTTAATTTAAATGATTAAAAACCTTAAAGAAAATGAATTTTAATAATTTTCTTGTTAACTTACTGCTTTCTGAACTCATGCCAGCTTCATCAGCATAAACTCATCTGGGTGAAAAAGAGATCTATAATATTTTTTTTAATTTAGAAATCATTCCCTAATTGACATTTTTTTGAATATTTCATAAATTTAAAAATAATATATATATATATATATATATCTTTAAACTTTACAGCATTAGACAATCAACAGCATAAAAAATGTATCCTATTATAATTCATCAATTTTTTCATAACAATATAATATTTATTATCTTTTACAAATATCTACAAAAATTCGACTAAAACTATTTTTAATTTGGAAAACAGTTTTCTTTTGACTAGTGCAAAAATTAAAAAATATATATATATTAAATTTGAATTGACATCACATATTATGTGCAAATTACATTTAATATTGAAAAAGTCCATGACTGAACCCTCATATAAATTCTCACAAAACTTTTTGTAAGGTCTCTTAAAAAAAAACAACATATACTAATTTTATCATGTTTAGTTGATTACACTAACAATCTTGGGTTCTCTAATGGAAAAATTTTGAGTTAGCAATTAACTAACCATGTTAATTAATTACATTGCATTATAAGATATTTCCCTTTGAGTCATTACCAATGGTACTACTTTTGTAAAGATTAATGGTAATTTATTAATTATTAAGGGTTTCCCATTTTTTAGTGGCATTGTACATCAAATACTAGAAATATTGGAGCGTAAATAATCAATATTTTCTTCTTAGGACACATTTTTTAATTAGATGGACCATTTAAATTTCAGTTATAAGAATATAATTAAAATAGTTACAAAAATGTAAAATTAAGCTCTTATAATCTTTATTTAACTTACAAGATTTATATAAAAATTATAAAGCTAACACAATATTATTGCCAGTTTTAAACTTTTTCAGGAAGAATCAGTTAAATTATCTATTTTAAAATGACAACTTTCACATAATTAAGGACATATTAAAAATAAAAACTACTAAAAGCAATAATGTAATTGTCATAAAATATTGCATAGAATAATCTAGAAATAAAAAAATACATAATTAAAAAATATTTCTATAATTAGCATTTATAGTCATACTTTAATTTAATATTTTTGGTCATAGCTATAAATCTTTTTAGCTATTAAATTTAACTACTCTAATTTTTCTTAAAAAATTTTGATATTTTAACGTCCTTGTTTGTATCCAGACTATGTTTTCCCTTGGAAACTTTATTTAATGCATCAGATTTCTTTGATTTAGTTAGAGGCACTTTTTTATCTTGATCTGAAATAAATTAAATAAGAATTAATGACCTGGGTGAAATTAATAAAATAGTTTAGTTTTATGTGCACAACAAACAATATTTACAAATAAATATGTTTTATCACAAAAAAAATTCATGGTATTATTGGAATACTTTTCAAAAGTAAAATACGATTCCCCATCTATAAAATTTTTTTTTTTTAATTTTGTAAAAACTCATCTACCTTTCATTTCTTTTTTTGCTTTATATACAGCATCCATCCGTCTTAGATTTTCTACTCGTACTTTATCATGATCAACAATAGGAAAAGGATAGTCTTTACCAATCACACAGCCTAGTTGCTCTTGTAACTAAATTTACAAATAAATAATAAAAACAAAGTTAATTCAAGATAAGTGATCAAGATTGAAAATTATGTAATAAAATATTTTGTTACAAAAATTTAATTAATAAATTACATTTTGGCCTACTCATATGTAACTTTTTTACAATTAGTAATTTAATTTTTATGATAAAACACAAAATTAAAAAGTAATACATAATAAAAGTGATATTTTCCTTAGATTCGCAGAAATATATAGACTCATTTTTAGTTAAAATATCATATCTTTTATTTTTTAACTAAAATGAATGATTATTTATCACTATCAAGACAAAGAAAATTCTTAATTTTGAAAAAACATAATAAAACAACACAACTGTCAAGTTTCATATCAGAAATAAAAATATAATAAATAAGTTATTGTTAATAAAAATATACAAAAAGAATTTTTTATTGTGTTATTTTATAAATGATTTTAATTCAAGAAAAATATCTACCTTTTTTGGTGCTTTCCATGGCTCATAAATGTATTCAGGTGGAAATTTTTTCAAAACTGGAATATATTTTCTAAAATAAATAATATAATTGAGTATACAGAAATGCAGATTTCTTTTAGAAGTAAAATACATATATATATACAAAATTCTAAATAAATTTATATAAATTGATTTTTTTAAACTTAAATATTTAAATTAAAATTGTTTGAAATAAATAAATTGTTTAAAAAATGACAAAATCTTTTAAACGAACAAAATCAATAAAATTTGTTAGTAATAAACAATTATGGTTAAAAAATTTTAAATGAATAGCTTTTTTGCTTAATTTTTTTTACATTGTTCTGAAAAAGAATTATTTATCATAAAATTCTCTTTCTTTAAGATACTTTTAACAGGTTAAATGTTCTTTCAATAAATAATTGCATTTTATTAAAAATTGTTTTATTAACAGCTTTTCTTTACTAAGTAAAATAATAAAAATCTCTTTCAAATGTATATAATTTTACATTGAAACAAAAATTAACATAATTAAATGTTAACACATAATGTATTTACACATAATGCGCATAATGTATTATGCGCATTTTAAAAGATACTAATACAGAAAAAATTTACTCCATGCTTTAATGAACCAATAATTCTGTATATTAAATATGCAAAAATTTTTAGTGATCATATAAATGGAAATAGACAAAATTTCTTTTAACTCAAAAGACCATCAACAATACCATAAACGTCCCATCAGCAAAGATTTGCATTCATTGCAATTTATAATATTATCAAGCACTGTAACATTTTTTTAAAAGCAAATTCAGTAAGATTTGATTAAAACAGTATTAATCTGAAGTTCATTTAAGAAACCAATATTTATGTTGAAGTCATTAATTATAAAATATATTTAATGTAGAGAAAAAATATAAATTTCTAAATACATAATGCTGCACAGTATTTTAAAATGGAATTATAAGTGCTGTCAGTACAACAACAACAACAACAAAAAATAAATAAATAAATAAACAAATAAAACCATGAAAATTTATAAAAAACTTAATCATACCATAAACATATCTTTTAAATTTTATTTTCTTTTTGAGAAAAGACCTCACTAACTATCATCATCATTATTGGCACAACCATGGTGGGCCAAGGCTGTCTGCCTGCTGACAGCTTTTGAAACAGGACATGTTTCCTTTTTACAGGATAGGATTGTCATCCCTACTCTCAATGGCCTACAATCATATTAGACCAGTACCTATGGCTTAAAGTGGATTCCGAAACACTACAAACATCCATGACACGCCGGGACTTGAACCCGACGCCTGTGGCACCGAGTCACTCGACCATAAGGCCTCTCACTAACTACAGTTCTTTTTTATATTAAAAGAAAAATGTAATAGTGCAATGCATTGTGCTTACTATTGATAGTAAATAGCTTACTTTTATAAGCAAAAGTATAAGACACACACAGTATATAGAAAATAAGATCTTAAATTGATGCTCCTGAATATTGTGTCTCTATTTCAGAATCATATAAAAACTTTTCTTATAACTTGTTTTGTACATAATTGTGCTTTAATAAGCTCTTTCTAACTATCTTTTTATTTTAGTTTTTCCTTTCATATATATATATATATATATATATATATATATATATGCAATACAGGAAATACACAATAATTACAAAGCTCACACCAAAATATACATTATAAAAAATCTATACATATTATAGAAAATAAAACCTCTTTAATATAATATAGAAATCAACAAATAAAAATACCAAAGTGTTTGAAAAAATAAGCATCCTCACAGTGATAAACTAATAATATTTCGTTATTTTTACATGTTATATGGCTGACTGAAGCTCAATTAAATATACTGTGTAACATATTTTTATGACACGGAAAATTAAGAAAATATAATATGTGATAAAAAAATTAATGAATCTTAGACATTAAGAGGAAGACCTAGAAAACAAAGCATTTAAGAATGAAGAATTTAAATATATTTTCACCCACAACAAATATATAAATATATGAATAAGCAAATACTTTAATTATTTTTTCTTATAGCAGTTACCTAATATAATCTCCATTTTTATCAGTTTTTTTCCCAAATGCTATTGGGCTATAAACACGGTAATATTGATGAAAAAAAGCACTGCATGAAAGCCACATCCAATTTCCAGCATTTAGACTCCAATCTGCATCAAGCAGTAATTCTTCAAATACCTAAAAGTAATACATTCATAATAAGGAAAAAATTTATAAACTGATAGAAATCTAAAAATTAATTAATGAAATTCAATAGTTATTGTCATAAATTTGGTGATGCCATACAGTCTTAGATGGAAACTACGATTAGAAAATTGGTTTAAAATTTTAACAAATAATTGATTTTATTAAAATGCTATTTTAATTCTTTTTCTGTATTTTTTTAGAGGACCAGAAGAAATTAATTTATGTAAATATACCTTGTAACATTTTTACAACACTTTTCCTGTAAGTCTGATCTTTTATACTTTTTAATCAGGTAGTAAATGTTGTGAAATATCAATATTTTAAATTTCTATTTTTGTAAGATAAGTATTATAATAAAACAAAAAAGCTAATAGAAAAATAATTTCATATTGAACAAAATAAATATGTTAACTTGAAAGACACCATGTTATATAATGCAAAATAAATAATATAGAATCTTAAATATGAAGTCATACCACAATATCTTGACACATTAAATATTTGAGCTAAACATCTTGAAAAATTTTATTTACCGAAATATAACAAATACATCAAATTAAAGCTAATTGTACAAATTTTGATAGCAGTTTTAAAGCTAAAGTGAAAAGTTGAATTTATATTTTTTCACATCTTATTATTATTATTTTTTTTATTTATATCACAATGTCTTTGATACATTTCTTCAATTTTACCTAAAACTCATCTAATACATAAATTAATAATAATGCAGAAGTCTCAACTAAAGAATAATAAAAAATTTTTATAATTTTTTTCACATCCCTATATTTAAATATCACTAATAGTAGAAAATCATTAAAGATGGTTTTACATCATATTCATTTAATAATTTTATGCATTATTTTCATATGTTTTATATAATATCATAAATTTGATATTACTTTTCGCATTTTTAAATCCATATGACAATTGTTTTGTTTTTTCATTCATTTTCATTTTCATTTTATCAAGTACATTTTCTACATTCTTAATAATATTTTTAAAATCAATAAACAATGAAACTAATCTATAGAATTAAAATTTTATATTTCAAGCAAAGAGAGATATTCAAACGAATTTATAATGAAAAATTGTGATAGTGATTACCTTCATCCCATGTTCCCAAGACACCCACAAATCACCTCTGGTTAAAAAACAGGCCACAGCATGGCGAGCTAAATGATGAATCCAGCCTTCATTTCTTAATTGAGTCATTATAGCATCAATGAAGGGGTAACCAGTTTTAGCCTTAAAGAATAAATTACATTTTTTTAAATATTAAAATAACAATATCTTCTAGATCAAATGTGTCTCCTTTACAGTTTGAAAGTAATTCACATCTGACTTAAATATGAACATTATGTTTCCCCATCAAATATGTCTCAAGACGATCTCATTTCATTCGATTTGCTGATAAAACATTTTTGGTTTAAAAGACACAAAGGTGACTGTTTGTTGTGATCAGTAGGTAAAAAACATTTTTTAAATATTTCTCCAAATACAGATGAATTTTTCTTGTTTGAACTACTCATTTTACTATGAGATGAAATAAATAAATAAAACATCAATTAAAAATGAAAATAAAGCGTGTGTTAAAATTAATTTAAGGTGAAGTGAAGGTAGACAAAAAAATACATATTTAAAAGTTTATGATACATATAATAGGGAAAATAAAAGTTGAAAAATTCGTAGCATCATATTAATGCACTTAATTATTTTTAAGCATTATAAAACTATAATCAAAAGTAGGTATTAGGGCCAATACTTTGATGTATTAGTCCGAAAATTTGTTCTACCTACTTGTGAAGTATTGCCTTGAAACTAATAAGCTTATTTCGCGCCCCCCCCCCTAAGTTTTAAATATTAACTTTCAATTATTACCAAAAAAAAATATACATATTATAATGATTTGTTAAGTATGTTATTTTATGGTAGACTGAAAAGGAAAGAATATTATGAATCTTTTTCAGCTTTCAGTAGTATAAAATAGTTATACTAAAATATTAATAAAATCATTTACAGTGGATTTAACTTCATGGATCAAACTGACAATGATCAATATTCTTGGTTTATATTTGTTCTCACTGAAGAAAGCTTTTTATGACAAGCTTGAATAAGTGAAAATAAGATCAATATAGTTTCACTTGGAAGCCAGAGCATAAAACTATTGAAATCATTGAGTGTTTACTCTCAACAAATACAGTAAAAAAAGTCCCGCTTATTGAATGCAAAATTTTCATATTAGTTATATTTTTTAAAGAATAAATCAATTTTATTTTACTTTTCAAGTTTATTTTCGTTTAATGAAATGCTCTTTTAACATTCAGTTGCCATTTTCGGTTTGAGAAATAAATGTAAAAATGTAATTACTTAAAAATGAAAATAAATGTTCTAAAATTAGGATTTCTTGATTTAAATATATATTTTTATAAATTGTGTGCATAAGAGTTTCTTTTGCTGAGTACCCTAAATTTTAAGTTAATTTTTTGCATATTAGAACACTTTTCTGATTTTCGTTAGGAAAAATGAATATTATTTTAAAATCTTTCAGGAATTCCAAAGTTTAACTGCAATAAATTAGAATTCATCGCAATATTTTGGATTAGTGTTATTGATAAAGAATGATATCAACAAAAAAATGCTGACACAAACATAATAACATAAAATATAAATAAAAGGAGCTAAAACTATTCTCCAATAAGGTCATCGCATTGATTTTTAATAGCTCTAGTTGCACCCATAGAATAACTTATATTTAATACAATTTATTAATTTTTTTCCTTGAATCAGATATTTGGGATAGCAGAAAGTATGGTGATGTAATATATATATAAATGAGATTGAATTCTAATTAATTTTGAAAGCTTTCTGTATTTCTGATATTAATTTTTATTTTGTTGAATTTCAACAGTAATAAATACAGTTCATTTGAATTAATTTACTTTAAAGACAACACATAAAAATAATACTTATTTTTATGTGTTGTCTTTAAAGTAAATTAATATGTCCTTAAGTTAATAAAGATCTTTATATGAAAAATATTAATAAAGTGAGATTCACATGGTTAGGAGGTGTAACTGAGAATAGTCATACAGTTATACAAGTTTGTATTTGGAGGAGATATTTCACCCTTTTTTAAAAGATTGTGTGGATTTAATAATAAAATATATATTTCTTTCTGGCTTAATTAGACGAAAATAAGGAACAAAAAATCCAAATTTTGGGAAAATAGTACACTACAATAGTTGCACTACAAAAATTTGGATTTTTGTAGTGCAACTCTTTTAAATCATCAAATAATAAGTTAATTAAAATTTTAAAAAATCTTTTTAAAGACATGACCTTAAAATGCTTACATATGCCCATGCTTGAAGATGCACATTGTTTTCAATCCATGGAATTTGAGTACAGACAGAATTTCCAACCATTTGATCAAAATTAATTGTTGCTGAGCCAACTGTATAAAAAAATTCCCTCCAAAACAACTGGCCATGAAGAGAAACAGGAGGCTTTGAATATCCTTTCTATTGCAAAAGTGAAATTAATAATTTTCTTTTTAACTAATACAATTAAAAGTACACAAGATATAGATTTTTTATAATAATAAAAATATAAATGTTAATTGTTATATATATTTTATTTATGTTACAAGAACAATAATAAATAATAATTATTTATTTAAACAATAAATGTTTTATTTATTAAATTTTAATAAAAAAATATAATACAATCACTTTGAAAAAATTTTTTATACAAAAAGTAAATAAAATAAAATAAAAACATTAACATAAAATTGTAATTGGCTGAGCTGATATACAGGTTAGCCATAAAATTTATTTATTATAACAAAACATATAACAGCAATATTAAAGAAATAAAAAGTATTAATAACTCATATTCATGCAATAAATTATGTTCATCAGTCATCATTTAAAACTGAAAAATAATAAAACTGATTAAAATAAAAAATAAGAAGCTATAGAATTCCAGACAATTTTAGAAAAAAAGCATGAGAAAGAAATTAAACCCATAAGAAATATTTAATTATATAATGATTTTGAAAGAAATTTTTTAAAAAGTAATAAACCAACCAATAAGACACATTGAAAGTGGTCCAGGACATTTCTGATCTACTTTCCCCAAAACTATACCCATATATTTTATGGGTAATAAACAAACTAAGCAAAACAGGAAATAACTTGACAACCAGAAAATACAACAATGAGTTATTTTAAATATATAAAAAGTATTTATTATTTCACATTTATTTAATAAACAATTTACTTAGGATTAATAAACAAAAGATGAACTTCAACAATTACTGAAATTTTATGAGAAAAACAAAAATGACAGAGACAGTGAGTACTAACTTTACTTTTAAGATAGATTTCTCTGATCTTGAAATAAAATGTATGAACAGATAAGCATCCAAATTTCACATATGGGCTTAGCACAGTAGTGCTAGGAATAATGGAGTTTGGAGAAGTGTTAGGCTTTTCAAACTTACAAATATAATCCTATAAGCAGACAAATATAAAGATGCATCATTAAATACATAGGATATGTATATATTTTAAATTTTACTTAATTAGTTGGTTGAATGAAATATGCTGCTAAATTTTACTTCTTTAGGTAGAATTTGTTCTAGATGCCGCAAAGCCTCTGATTCTCCTCCAGGATATAAACAAGGATTCAAATCTGATTCGTCTACATTGAGTTCCTTTAGCGTTGGTACATTATATTTAATGTCATGGTCATCTACAATTAAGGTACCATTGTCTAAAATAGAAAATGAAATGCACGTAATGTAAACATTAATTTACAATTAGTTTAAATAAAATTCTTTTTGTATAAATCCATGGAACAATTTCAGTTGGAAAATATACTATCAAATGTTTATAATATTTTCATATAATTTTATTTATTTATTTTTTTTTTTGCTGTAAAATATTTTTAAAAATAATCATCTTATTAATTATCATACTTAAATTAATTCTACACAAATTTTGTTCCAATGTAGTAAATGTTATTTAAAAAAAAGTAGAAAAAGAAAATTATAATCGGATAGGTCTATATACAAGTTACTTATAAAATTTAGAATTTAATGTAAGTACAAAATTCATAACAGCAATTTTAAAAAATATACAATTCCAAATGAAATTCTGGAAAAATCTCCTTTTTACTTTGAAATAAAATCGTCTTTGCTTTCACCAGACGATCTTTTAGAATAATTTTACATTAATTTTCATATGTATTAATTTTTTTACTAAAATATTTAATAATTATTCAATTATTTTGCAAATAAATATTATGTATAAAAAGCTCTGTAAAAAAAAAGAACATGTTCAAAGACCTGAAAAACCCCATTCCTGAAAATAATACCCATATACTTTGTGGCTAATTATAAAAAATTTTTTCTTACTTGCTTTTCTTATTTTTTATTTTTTTTTTTTTACACTATATGATTAAAAATATAAACACATGATTACGATCCTGTAAATAAAATAAAAGGGTTCTATAAAAAGCCCCTCCTGATATTTTAATAATTATTACCTTCCACTCTACATTATTCTTTTAATCCAATCCTATCTCAATAATAGATCTTTCTCTGTTAAAATCAATAACTATTTCTCCTCTCAGAGAGGTATCAATGCAGGCGTGCCCCAGGGCTCACTAATTGGTCCGTTTCTGTTTAATCTTTACATAAATGATATTCCTATTACTAACAACGTACACCTCAGTTTATATGCAGATGACACAGCAATCGCTGTCTCTTCTAACCACATTCAGGATCTCACTATTAAATTAAATCAATATCTCAAGCAACTTGAAGCTTGGCTTACTCGCTGGAAAATTAAAATAAATGTAGAAAAAACACAAGCTGCACTCTTCACGAGACGCAAAATTCCTCCGCCTAATGTTTCCCTATTTAACCAACGAATTAATTGGACTAACAATACTAAATACTTAGGAGTATACCTTGATAGTAAGCTAACATATTCTAATCATATTGACCACATTAAACGTAAATATAATATTTCTATACGCATGCTTTATCCATTCATTAATAGAAAATCCCTCTTATCCTTGGATAATAAACTAATTATTTACATGTACTATTTGCGTCCCATCATCACATATGCTAGCCCAGTTTGGGGTTCCGCTGCAAAATACCACATCAACTACATCAAAAGAATTGAAAATAAAATTTTAAGAATGATTACTGATTCTCCTTGGTATTTTAGGAATGATGACATTCGTCACTGTCTTGCCCTCCCCTCTATTCAAAAATTCATGCTCAAGCTTGCAGAAAAATTCTATGCAAATCTTGAACACATCCCGAATGATGAAATCCATAATCTTCTGAGATACGATTTCCATCTTCCGGAAAATGCTAAACGCCCAAGGGCTGTTCTTCACAACTTGCAAAGCTCCTAGACGAACTGGCTCAGTTGTCGTCATGACATCTGTGCTTTTAGTCTTCATTCCTAGCAACGAAAATCCCATCCTACTGTAGATTCCTTTTTAAATTTTGGATTCTTTAATTGTTCTGTTTATTTTATTAATTTTTGTTTTTTTATTTTATTTTTCTCCTTGTTATTAGCTATTTTATTAATTTTTTCTTTGCTTATATTTTTAATATATATTTTAACATGGGACATTGCTCTTAAATCACTTCACCTCCTTTTAACTATCAATGTTTTTTCCTTCACCAATGTTTCTCAGATGCAGATAGGAGTTTTAGGCCCCTTTGGGGCCAGGACACTCCGAAATCCTGTAAAGACGACGATAATTATTACTTCTGTTTGATAAACAATTAATACATAATGAATGTCACTTTAATTTGAGTGACCTCGCTTTTTCATTTCTCAGTCTGTGCAGGGCTTCACTCCTTCGTCGCTCTTACCTATTATCATAAATCAGGGAGCTTTATGCTTTTCACTATCATCAAAATCAAGTATAGATTACTGATACATAAGTTATATTAAGCAAATAAGAAATTATAAAATCATATTTATACACCATTCAAACATATGTTTCTTGCCTTCATTGTTAAAATTTTACTCACCATTTTTAAATGAAAATAATCCTTAAAAGTTCTAAGCAAAATAAAATAAGTCTTATTTTCTATTTTAAGTTCTATGAGCAAATATAAAATAATATGTAAATAATCTACTAAACATTTTAAAAACTATACACTATTAACTTAGCAGCAATGAGTTAAACTGCCTGAAAAGTGATAAATTGTTTTGCAAAATTGTTTCCAAATCTATTTAAAATATTTGGCAAGACACTGTATACCTGAATTGCACCAAAAGTATATCATATTGCCAAGGAAGAAAAGTAATTAGAGAAGAAAAGTACTAAAAAATATTTAATGTACTTATTAAGTATATTACCTAAATTTATCTATTTTATGTATTAGATAACACCAAAATATACTAAATTTTTACCTAAAATACCTTATTTTACTTCAGTCACATAAAATGCTTTATTAGAAGCACAAATGGAAAAGCATAAGAAAAATAACATTACTTTTTTCCACAATCAGATCTTTAATCAACTTAATGGATGATACAGGTTTAGATGGTAAGCCGATCTTGTCAGCAGTGTTCACAAATGCTTGGTACGTTAGAGGAACTTTACCACAAAATGCAATAATTCTAAAAAAAGGAAAGAAATAAGTATGTCAACAAATTTATCAAAATTATAATTTATAATATTTATTTAATAATAACAACATTTCTGAAATATTATCCACAGTAATAACCCTTGGAATTTGATTTTAGTTGATAGTTGATACAAAAAAAAAGAAAAAAAAAAAAAAATTAACAATTATAGATAATAGCAATACAAATCTGATAATGTAAAAAAAAGTTAAATTATTTAAATATTTATATTGAATAAATAATGTTAATTAATACTAATATTTTTAAATCATAACTGAAAACTACTCACTGCTCAGGATCATATAATGTATTTGTACAAAACTTAGTAACTTCAACATTGAGAGATTTCATCAGATTCTCTATTTTCTCATCTCTAATCTTTGCATATGGTTCAGTGTCAATTTCAAATGTTAAGTATTTTATTTTCCATTGTTTGACCAAATCTGGAAAAACTTCTGAAGGTTCTCCTCGGATAATAAACAACCTAAAAAATGAAATTTATAATATTAAAATACACAATACATTGAAATATAATTCATTTATATATTTTTTTCACTAATTTAATTTATTTCACAATCAAATATCTAAACAATAAACAAAAGGTTGAAAGAATGACCTATATTATGTATATTATCCATATACTATCATGATTAGAAAAATGGTAAATAATAGAAAATGAAATACAAAGTAAAATTTAAAAGAAAATGTTATAGTTGTATATTACATATCTTGATCATTTCAAATCGTGATCCCATTCTTTTGTAAGCAATTTTTAATACTACAGGGCAAACTTTCTTAGACTTTACATAGAATTGTGCACTTGTGAGTTAAGCCAGTCGAGCACAGATAATTTTTAATACTTTAGTATTGGCAAAATACTGGAAAGCAAGTTCAAAGCCATGTCAGTTAATAGTTGCATTAAACAATTCTCATTGGAATTTTTGTCATTTGGATAGGGTAAGCAACTGTGCCACTGCAGTGATTTTTCTCATTTATATAATTGGCATGTAATCTGTGATAAACTCATGCAGAATTAAGCCTTTGTGCACAAAGAAAATAAATTACTCATCTCCAAATTGGTAAAAAAATTTTATTAAGGAAGGCAAGTCTAACTTATCAAATGAAGATAGATAATAATTAACTGATAATTGTACCTACATCTTGTGTGCAAAAAATAGATGTCCATTACTACCCAAGAATGATTTAATTAGAATTGTCATTCAGAATTCACACAGAATTGACCCTTTAAAAAAATGTGCCTTGTGACAAATGTATTCATCATGTATGTTTTATTTCATGTTAAAATGAATTTTTATTCAAGGATTTATCAAGAATGTTGCTAAAATGAAGGAAACAGAATTCTTTGTTATGAATCATAAACTTAAAATAAACAATAACGGTGAAAATATTTTTTAAAGTTAGAGAAAATAACTTCTTGTCATGAATATATTATTATTTTTTACAATTAGATATACATATTATACAAACTTAACAACATACTATTAACACCACATAATTACAAACTACATATCATTTAAAAAATAATACATTTTATATAATACCATAAGACATGCTTAAATTATTAGAAATCAACCATAAATTAATATTTTATCATTTTACATTTAACAATTTTTAACATTTATTAAAAATTTAAATTACTATAATTTTATTGTTTTTTTAATATAAATAACCAATTTAAATTTAAAACAGTTATTCTAATCAATGTAATCCACATAAAATAATAATTATGCAATTTATATTGAAATTTAACACAGAATAATATTTATGTATTTTTTCTTTTTCATAGTATAATAATTAAAAACATATAAATAACAATAATAAAATTTTTAGTTACACAATTTAATTAATGTAAATGAAATCTAAGTATTTTTGCCAGCTAAAAACAATTAATCTTATTTCTAAGAGATTTGACAAATGCTTTTCAAAATTTTACCTGGAGTTTAGTTTTTTCAAGGATTCATCTAGATCGTTGAGGGATTGCACCAAAAACCTCCATCTGTTAGGTCCAACTTTCATATTTTTTACAAACCAAGGGTCCAAAATAAATATTGGCCAAAAATATTTGCCATTCTTCACAGCTTCCACTAAAGCTGGGTTATCATGCAGCCTCAAGCACTTACGAAACCAATGAATACTATTTCCATGAGATTTAGACATGTCTATGTGAAGAATCTAAAACTTGAAAAAAAAATATATATATAAAAAAACTGAAAAAAAGGGAAAATTTTACTGCATTTAATAACTTAAATGTACGGTATTATTATATATCTTCCTTCTATACATAAGAGCTCATCAAACTTTTATTGTTTTGATTTTTCCACAAAGAAGTAAATGGCATGTCGAATAATTGCTTAAATTAATTTTTAAGTGGATGTGATTAATTAATTAATTATAATAAGATTGTTATACAGAGTAATATTTGTGTTTTTTTCCTTTTCATAGTATAAAAATTGAAACTATATATAAATTGAGGGAAATAAAAATAATAAAAGTTTTAATTATACAATTTAATTTACGTAAATGAATAAGTGATATAAATATTTTTTGCCTATTAAAAAATATTTTTTTATTATTTTTCACTGTATATATTTCAAAACCAAAATAAAATCACTCATCTCATTTTCTATTTTACAAAGATGGGATCGTTCTGATAAACTGCATGCTCTAAAAATATGTGAAGGTTAAACATTAATAAAGTTTAAATTAATTAATAAATTTTCATTCTTATTATCCATGAATTTTTTGATTTAGTTTCTTAATAAATGACAAAAAATTTCTATTAAGTAGAGTAAAGAATAAAATAGTACAATTATTAAAAAGTTTCATTCACCTTTTCATTCCAAGAAAGAAAATTTTTGCATTTATAATTAAAATAAATCATCAACTTATCTTTTTAGACAATTAAATATTCAAACTGATTTAGTATCCAGGCAAGATTTATTGCAATACAAGATAATCTTGAAAATTGACTAAGATTTGGTCGAAGAAAAGGTCACTTAAGTAAAAGCTAGTTTGACTAATACTACTGTCTCCAAAAAATAAGACCAAATTTCAATTTAAAATTCCCGGGGCTTATGGAATTTCAATTTTTTTTTAGATTGCTGGTACTGTCCTTGACATCTGTGTTAAATTTGACGTCAAAATATTCATTAGTGTTTGAGTTACGCTTGCCTTTGTGAGACGCTAAAACTGATTCCGGCAATTTTTGAAATGTCTGAATTAATTGAGCAAAGAACTTGTATTAAATTTTGTTTGCGGAAGAATGTTGCAGAAGGCATTTTTATATCGGAAAGAAATGTTTAGAAGTGGTATAAACAGTTCAAAGAAGGCAGAGAACACGTTGAAGACGAAGAGCCCTGTGGTCGACCATCAACCTCAACCGACGAAGCTCAAATCCAAAAAATTAAAGATTTGGTGGTTGCAAACCGTCGATTTACAATTAGTGACCTTGCTGATGTTGGAATTTCAAAAGGATCGGCCAATTCCACTTTGGGCTTCAAACGCGTCAAATCTCGATTGGTACCGAAAACACTGAATGCGCCGGTTCACACTGCATTGATTCTTCGAGACTTTTTCACCAAAATTGAAACTCATATCGTTCCACCCATTCCGATCCCAAAATCCATTCCCCACCGTATTAACATCGTTCAACTTCTGGCTATTCCCTAAACTCAAAAGACCCCTCCGGGGACACCAGTTTGAGTCGATTGAAGAGATTCAACATGAATCGCCGTGAGCTTTGAAGGCCATTCCTGCCGATGACTTTTTAACACGCATTGATTATTGGGAAAAAGTTGGCATAAGTGTATTGTGTCCGGAGGGGATTACTTTGAAGTCAATGAAATAAATTTGGGAAGAATAAATTAGGAGTTTTAAAAAAAAAAAAATAATAATTGGTCTTATTTTTTGGGCACAGTACTATCTCAATTTGTTAGTGTTTTATTTATTTTTTCTTGTAATATTTTCTTCTACGTTATTTTAGCTGTAGTCTTCATTTTAAGTCTACTTTAATTCTATTTTTTTACAAATGGTTATTTTTCATGATATTGTTTAATGCAGATCAAGAAGGTCCTATATTTAGAGTAAAATTGTTGTTAAAGGGGGACACTATTTTGAAATCCAATTTAATGGAGGTCAGCTCTAAAGATCTTCGTTTCAAAGCTGATTATGATATTCTTTCAGATTTACAAATCGCATTCAATCACGGCACAAGGTCTTTCACTATAGTACTCGAACTTCCAAATGGAATGATTCCCAAAGTGCATCCTAAATTGCTCATAATATACAGTCTAAGATCACTACTTTCAAATACACCGATTATATACAAACCACCCGCTAAGGCAAAATAATCATATCCTTTGACTATATGACACTGAGAGGGAATTGGAAACTATCAAAGCTATCATGAGCATTCTGATTTACCCAAAAAAAAACCATAACTCAATTTCTATCCCCACTGATATCTTTCTAAAAGAACTCTCAAACGAACAAGAGAAGAATGGCTTTACAGTTGTAGAACTTGAGAAAATGAGCTATGGCTAGTTTATTCACTTCAGTATTAGTTGCCATTTTGGAGAACAATTTTACCAGAACATATTAGATTATGTCTCACACAATTTATTTTTTTGATAAACTCCATCAAAATCGAAACTTTTTCTCATTCACATATCCAATAGCGACATAAAATCATGTGTGTGAATTCTGCAATGCCCCAGACTAAATTGTCTTATATTCAGCTCAAGTCTCTAACTATGCAAACTACAATGAAGAACATAAACCTACAATCAACAAGTGTTAAATGTACAACAGAGGAAAATATTTTAAAATTCAAAATTTAACCATCTTTCATCTATAAAATCCAGTAGGCTATGTGGTTCTCCTAAACAGGATTCACTTTCATCCAAATTTAAAGAAGACACTACCTTATCTTCTAATTATATTACAAAAGAAGAAATTTCTCAATTATTCAAACAGAACACTATGAAAAATCAATAAATGATTAAAGAAATATGCCACAAACCAGCAGAGAATCATTTCAAGAATCCATTCAAGCTCTAACAGAGAATATATAACTTTAACTCTAAGCCATGCGATGAAGAAACTCTCTTTTCTCCTATCTGTGCAACTTGAATAACAACTGCACAAGACAGTTCACTCAATGCTTTTCTATTCACAATTTACATGCATGATATTTTTGACATCATCCCAAATATATATTAAATGAAGATGATATTTTCTTATTTAGCAGTGACAAAAGTCTAGGAAAGGTTTTCTTCATAAAATCATACAATGGTGTGAAACATGGAAAGTCACCTTACAATCTGAAAAAATTTTAGCAGTAAAATTTTCAAATAAAGAATAACTGTGAACTCAGCATAGCAACTAATTCATGGGGTTGCCAGTCCTGGTATCACAATCAAATTGCAAACGTCACTCAAATATGGGTAACTATTTTTATTTCCCTTAGCCATAGTGACCTCCACATTCTAAATACTACGTATTATTTAGATTTATGTTTCGTGATAGGTCTACCGAAATGGATTTCCAATCCCTATTTTACATAAAGAAGTTCGTCAACTTCCACTGTTTCAGACAGTGTGCAGAGTGATTTTTTCTCAAAATTTCTTTTGATTCCTTTTCCTGACTTTCCATTTATCTTAAATCTGATGAATATATCACTTCAAACCCTATTTCCCATATCTGACATTCTAATTTAATCCTCAATTTATCATCAGTTAGTCAGAATTAAAAAATCACTTAATGATTTCAAAACAAATAGCTACCCCATAATGTAATTAAACACCTTTTTAAACATAAAACAGACACTGGAAAGACAAGGTTATTTTGCTCTCAGATGCAACTAAGACATAAACATTCAATAGCTGTCTTAAATGCCATTTTCCAAGAGTTTTCTTCAAGGCAGGTATAGTTTTATTTATTCATTTCAACTTTTTTTATATTCAGCCTGTTTATTTATTTTGGTTTCTAGTAATAAAGAGTAAATTCATAAATTTATAATTCAATTTCAAAGCTCATTATGAGATTTATCAAACCTTACAGATCCTGATGGGTTAATGAATTTCGAACATTACAGGTGTTTGATTATAATTGCTTAATCATCATCACAACATCTCTTTTAACTTGATAGCATTTAGATAAATTGAGATAAGGCAGGGTATGCTAGCAAAAATCTCGAAGCATTAAGAAATCAAATTTTCAAATTTTTATATCAAATAACTTTTTGGAGAACTCCTAACTTTCATATTGACAATAGTCTCTTGTACATCTCATGTAAAACAATACCACTCTATTTTCAACTATGATTTTAAGGTAAAAAAATTATAATAGTTATTTATTTTATCATGTTCTACAAGCAATACAATAAATTTGACAAGCTTTACTAAATTACAAATTTAGTGATTTGAAAACATACTAATAGAATTTTTTTTGTTTTACTCATTTATTCATTTCAAAATTAATTTAATACTAATTCAAGCTGTGAAAAAGACACAAGTTTTAGAGAGAAAAAATTATAGTACATTTCCAGTAAATTAATAAGACACCAGGGAATTCATTCATTTCTTATAAAAGAATCCATTTATTAAAAATTTATTTTAAGAAAAAAAAAATATATTTGTTTGTACATCCATAGTTAATCTCAATAGTTGCTATCACTTGGCTCTTATAAATTTTTTAACTTTAACTATTTTTGTATGTTTCATATGATGGAGAATTTTGAATTTGGAACATTTTTAATTCACTGTACTGTATGCAATTTTGAAAACAATATGCTATATCATTATAATTTTATTTTTGGATTCATTTATTGAGATTTCTTATTAAATTTCATTAAATTACTTTTGCATTTATTATTATTCTTTTTTTTTTCAATCTGTTTATCTGTCTTATGAATCATTTATATTATGTCTAATAAAGATTAATATTGAACATTATATCTTTTTTAGAACAAATCCACTGCTTGCACAGAATGCGTATACATATTCTATGCAAACAATGGACAAACAGTTCTACAATGGATCACTGCTAATGTGGATTTAGAATTTAATGAAATTGCAGTTTCTTTGGCAAAGAATGTCAGAGGTCTGGATCAGACTGCCATTCCTACTTCCTTGCAGATGCAAATGCCTTGACAAAATCTAAACTTATAATTCCTT
Source organism: Caerostris darwini (assembly GCA_021605075.1). Taxonomy (NCBI): domain Eukaryota; kingdom Metazoa; phylum Arthropoda; class Arachnida; order Araneae; family Araneidae; genus Caerostris; species Caerostris darwini. The sequence goes on along the minus strand of BPLQ01012138.1, from coordinate 64,448 downwards.
CTAAAATTAAAATTAAATAGCAAATTACAGAACTAAATGTCGACAAAAGAACAGCTATTACTCTCACAAGATTAAGGATGAAGTACTATCAAAATATGAACATTTCTGCTGATGGTGTAAAAAATATCAAAGATGTGGCATTTGCCCTGATGACAAGCTTACTCCTCAGCATGTCTGATTGCCGAGCTGTTGCCATTGCCCTGCATTGTCTGAACTATACCTCAGAAGAGGATTTATACTCCGAGCTGGCAATCAATATAGCCAATATTATTCGAGGGCACCACAATATTTGATTTTCTTGTACTCTTCAGGGGATACAACAACAATGGTTTTAGATATTAATGACCTTTTTAAGTCATATTATATTTGTATGGTGTATAAGGAAGCAATCTGCAATCAAATAAAAAAAAAACCTTTCTTTGAATTACTTTTCCCCTACAAAATCTTAAATTTCACTGAAAAAAAAAATAATATACCGCAGCAGTATAATTTTTTATCTTTTGAAAAATTCAGTATTGAAAATTAGCTCAAACAAAATGAAATATCTATGCAACAGCAATAACATACAATTTTATACATTGCCAGCCCTCAAAATTCAATTGACTAAAAACGAGAATTTGAATTATGAAGTATTATTATAGTATGGCATAACCTCATAATCAGAATTTAGTTGCACATGTTCTACAAATTATTCACAAGTATTTTATTATATCAAATAAGCTAAAATAAACTGAAACATTTCAAATTACATTCACATTGATTATATTAGACACTTTATTAACATATTTTATGCAATTTTCAACTACAAATTAAACTTACTATATTATATAATTAAAAAAATAAAATAAATTATTATTAACTACTTTACTGAAATTAAATCTACAATACAAAAAATATATCATTTCAAAATTGAAAAACATACAAAAACAAATAAATTGTTTTTAAAGATAATATCAGTTATCGTAATATCCTGCCTATAATCTGCAGATTACATGCTAAAAAAAGTTTTGGGTTCATATTATAAATCATTGTGAACATGCTGAGGGCTCCCCCCTCCCCCTTTGAAAGCAAAATTAATTTTCAAAAAAAGTACAGCTTACAAATGGTTTTTTACTAAAGTTAACAAATGGAACTTCTACATTGATCGACTAGTTGCGATTTTAAAAAATTTGTTTTTATTTAAAATCAAATCATTAAAAATTTAAAGTTTTCCATTATTGTTTATAAAGAAATTGATTCATGCAGTTTTAAATATTTTTTGTTTTTGTTTATTTTACCTTTACTTTATCTATTTACAGAATATATTTGGTATACAATTCTGTTATGTATATTACTATGCAACAACTTTTGCATTTACAATGTGTAATATGCAATTTTTTAAATATTATTCCAACATCAAAAATACTTTTTTAGTATGAAACATGTTATGAAGGTTCAAGTTCTCTAGTCTTATGTAAAAATGTAACTTTAACAAATGGAAAGTCAAAGAAAGTAATTGTATGTATAAATACAAACTATTCACAAATTAGATTGTTTGCCTATTTCAGCTAAAAATTATGATTGTGGACTATAGGCAGGAAGTTACAGCAATATTAAGCATAACAATGCAATTAACATTTTTAAAAAATTTGCTCATAAATTAAAATTTCACTTTTTAAGAGTTTTTTTTTTCTTTTTTCATTAGCACTGTTTTCTACACTACCCACTTATATACATAGATAGAAGTAAATACATATAAATGTTGCATGCAAAATGAATATCCATCAGTGTCAGAAAACTGTGTTAGGAAATCAATCAATGCAACGTTAGAAACATAATAAAAACAATACACAAATTGAAAAAGATTTCAATAAATTCTAACATCAAACAATAGTTGATATAACAAAAACATAAGTTGTATAACTTGTATAAAACTATGACTTTTTTGTTGATTTCCATGGTTTTCTAGGCTTCTTAATATTGGTGGAAATTGAAGCTTCTGGAAGCATTTCTTCATTTATGCTTCGCCACAATGTCTTAGCTGCACCAGAATTACCTAATAAAGTACTATATTTCTCTTCACTATGGTTAATCAAATCAGCTAAACTATTTATGTTCCTAAGAATTGGCCACATATTTTTAGAGTTAATACCAGGCAATTTAGAAATGAAATCAAAACCAACTGTATTGAATTTGTTTGTAGACAGTTCACCTTCATTGCCTTCAGATTTTAATAAGGATGATGTTTTCTCATCAGGCTGATCTCTTTTTAATTTCAGTAATTCAAACATTTCTGCTGTAGCATATGGAGAAGGACACCATAAAATTCGAAGCTCAGGGAAGTGAGTTGTAAGTAAGATGAGTTTGGAAACTATATTTTGAGAAGATGCACTGCTATTAAAATAATATTTTCCCTGTAGACTGAAAGCTTTATTTTGATCAAATTCTATAAGTAAAATAGGCTTTTTATACAAACGACACATTGACTGTGTCTGGGTATACAACCGTCCACTATTTAGTGATCCAATTAAATCACTTACACTTTTCCTTTCCACAACCATATCAGGTGTCAAAACATAATCACCAACTTCTAAAGTAACTGGAATAACTTCTATTCCTCTCCTATGTATCAAAGAAGGAAGTTCACTTCTAAATTCACGCATATCAACAATGACTTTTTGATCTTCCAGCTGACGAATCTGCCCACCAGCCTTACGAGAATTGACCGTTTCACTAGCTAGAGAAGACCCTCTAACTAAATCTGGATGATCCCCAGTTTTTCCATCGATTCCCTCGGGCAATACTAAATGAGCTTTTTCTTTTATTAAAAATTCAAAAGCTTCTTTTTCTCTTCTAAGTGAAGTTAAAAAGCATTGTTCTTCAGAAGATCCACTATAAACAAGAAAATAAACCTTCAGTTTATCATGAGGATTTAGAGCTTGATATAACTCAATTCTTCGAATGAGTTCCATATCACCATCATAAAATATTAAATATTTAGGATGATGCAATTCACAAATGTTTTGAAATTTGAAGTGATTTTCAGCTGAATGTCTAATGGGATAAAATTCAATATTGAGATTTTCAAATTTTAAAAAATTATCACTTGAATTATCAGATGTATTTTCTGTATCACTGTGGATCATTTGAGTCAAAGTTTGTTCGTCTTCTTTCAGTTTTCTTTTCTGTGCTTTATGATTTCCTTTTAACTCAGATGACAAATTAGGAAAAAGTTTTAAAAATACATTAAACAAATATTCTTGACTGCCATTACTCAATATGTTTTTTAATTGTTTACTAATAATGTAATCATTTACAATAATGATGACCATTTGATTTTCATCATTTTTATTTTCTTGGGAAATTTCAGTTAAAATATTACATAAAGCTTTCCATTTTTCATTTTCTTCAAAAGATAGTTTTTTTATATCCTTGATTTGGTCTTTCTTTTTTGCTGAACCAAAAACTCGCTCCTTTGCATATAAGAATAACGAATCTGATGCATCAAGAAACAACCAATCAGACATCTGTGAACCAATAGAAACATTGTCTTTAATAGCCTTCAGCATTTTGTAAAATGTGACACAGTCTTGCTGTGTTAAGGATTGTAAAATTGATCTCAAAAATTTTAAATCAGAGAGCAATCTTTTAGTTTTAGAGTTTAATTGATGCCACACAGGATCAAGTTGATATTTAATAATCTTATCAAATGATTTAGCAACAGCATTTTCAACAGTCAGTTCATCTGTATCTAAAGATGGATTAATATGTTTTAATTCTTTCACACAAACATTCATCAAATCTAATATAGCTATTTGAATGGATGTCATAGCATTTGTCATTGGAACATGAATTTCCAAGACTTCTGGTTTTGCACGTTCTATACTACTGGCAACAACGGCATGAAAACGAGGCCAAAGGAAAAGGTTTTTTACAAACAAGTTTCTCATGACACGTTGAATTTGAGAAAAGCCTCGAGTGAAAGCAGCTGCATTAGATGATATTGCTTTTATAAATCCTTTACTATTTTTCATTCTATATAAGCGAATAATAAAAGCTTCTTGGCAAGATTCTAAAATTTTATGTGCTCGAAATACAATCATTCCAGTAATAAGATCGATTGGTACTCTATCAACTAACATATCTACAACGAGAATTGTAGATGAAACAAACAGGATTCCTCCCTCCATATATACATCACGGCGATCTTTCACACCTACATCGGACGTTATTCTTTTAGGTAGTAATGATACACCTGATTCTTGCAGTTTATTAATAATATATTCTTCTTCAATTGGCGTAGAACCAATAACAAATACTAGATTGCCAGGATCATTAAAAGTCTTAATTAAATTTATTGCTAACCGTTCTATTCCAATACCTTTCGCAAGAACAACTAAAGCATCATCATGAAACAATTCAAGATACATTTGGTTTTCAAAATCTAGCAGATCCATTTTGTATCTAATTACTTATACTACTTATAGAATCTGATTACTTATACCTACGTATAACGCATTGTTATGATAAAAGGAATATTAAAACTTCAAAAAGTAAAAAAAACTTCTAAAAGTAATTCATTTTTATAATGTATTTAAACAATAAATGAAAATTCAAACAAATAATTTCAAAACATGTAACAATAAATACAAACACTTACGTAACGTTGGAAACAATAAGGTTGTTGCCAATTTATTTACTTTAGAAAATTAAAAACTATATTAAATATTAATAATAACGAATAAGTTTGGTGCAGTGTAAATAAAAATAAAAACAGAAGCATGCAATTAACTAATTAATTTTATTTCACATCATCAGAAAGAACTAAGAATAACAGGATTACATAAGCATCATAATTACAGGAGAGGCTGAAGACAGCCTCTTTGCGCCTATTTTTCCCTATCGAATCTGAGATTTCTCCCAAATTTTCCTTCAGTTGGTGCAAGAGGCTGTACCTGAAAGCGTCACACCTGCATTATTGCAGCGTTACATTCAGAATATTTTAATTATTGCTATTACTACTATTAAATATCTTCAATATTTAAGCACTTTGTTTACAGTCTTTAAAAAAAAAAGACTCTACCTATCGAGTATTGCACGATCTGTCCGTCAGTGATTCAACTATCTTCTTACTTCCACTATTCTGCAATTAACATTTTCCCTTTTTCTTAAGGTGGCAATACTTTCTGAATTTAAATAAATAAGTAAACAGAACTCGCATTTTTCATTTTAAATTTTTCTTAATAATTCAATTGAGCCCTTATTCCTTCCTTTCAGCAAACTGCGAGATGGAAGTAGAGGTCACTGGTTGATCAATGTACTATGAAGTACATAGTACTAACGCAGAACTACAGCGAAAAGATTATTAATAAAGAGATTACTTTCACACAGGCATTTATTTATTTCCGTCAAAATAACTTAAAAAAAGAAACGTATTAACGTAACGTACTCTTTTTCATTTTACATAATTGTAATCAAAAATGGAAATCAAATAATATTTTTAAAATTATTTTCTATATATAAGTGTAAAATTGTCGTCAGTATTTGATAATAAGAATTCTCAATTTGAGTTTAAAAAGAAACATTTATTTAATTTACTTCGTTATATTTGTTATCTATACATTAATGTTAGTACATTTTCTTTTATAATGTTTGTACCACTATATTATTTTATTTTATTTTAATATAACAGATATAAAACAGTGCTATCCAAGTAGAGTTTGTTTAAGGGTCTTATTATTAAATGCAGACGTATTAGCGTTTGCTTATTTTGATGAAGATAGTTATGGTACTTCGTGATGTTGTAAACGTTTTGGAGGAGAAGTTTAAAACGCCAACTTTCTATCTCACTACTTTTAAACGTGTCCATTACCTATGTGCTCTGCCAGCAATCGGTTAAGTGTTAAAAACGGAAGTTCTTTGTTAGTTATAACTGTAGATTGGCGCCAACAAGCCTTATCTCTTTCTCGTGGAGCAGACATATGCGAATTCAATATCGATTAATTAGACCTCACATATAGCAGACTGCGTATTTTAAGCTCCAGCTAGCGGCTTTTTCTTTTGGTGCGAGTTCTAATATTATTGATTGCGCATGGAAAGATTGCAGGCATATAGCATCATTGTGAATAGTGGTGAAATTATTAAAAGTATAGCATAGCTAGTGCTTGTTTGGGTTATTCGTAAAATATTTCAACTCCAAAATGGCTACTAAAAACGCAAAGTTAATTCAGTGTGCCGTGCTTTTAACAATGTATGGACCTGAAAATATTTTTTACAGTTGTAAAAGATAAATCAGTGTGTCTCATCTGCAATGAAGCTGTAGCAGTCTTCAAAGAATATAACATTTCTCGTCTTTTCACATCCAAGCATAAGAATTCTAATTACGAAGCAATGTCTGAATATGAAAGAAAACAAAATGCAGAAAAGTCTTTGTAAAAAATTATCAGGCCGACAATATTTTTCAAGAAGGTAAACATTATCCAAGATGCAGCTACACATGCAAGTTACATTGTAGCATATAATATTGCTAAAAATAATAAAGCTCTCAGTGATAGGGAGTTTGTTAAACAATGCATGCTCCAAGTTGGTGATGTTTTATGTCCAGACAAGAAAAATAATTTTGAGATTGTAAGTTTATCCCAAAGAAACGGTGACTTCTAGAATCGAAGCCACCGATAAAAATTTGACATCCCAATTAGTCAAGGATTGGCCAGTTTATATTCTGCTCCATAGCTATGGTTGAAAGCATTGTTATAAATAATACTGCTCAATTAGTATTATTTATAGGAGGTGTCGATGAGAACTTTGAAATTACCGAGGAACTGGCGTACATGCGTTCTTTAAAGTGAGCTACAATGGGATGTGATATTTTTCGTGAATTTCAGGAAAGACTTTTAACTTTGAAAGTGCCTATAACAAATATATGTAATATTATGACCGATGGAGTACCGAATATGACAGGAAAAAAATCTGGTTTTCTTGGACTCTTTAATCAAAACTATCCCGGGAACAATGATGTTTTTCTACATTTTGTTATATTTCAAGATGCTCTGTGTAAATCTGCATTGAATATGAATCCCGTGCTTGATGCAGTCGTCAAGCTTGTAAATACTATTCTATCTCGTAGGCTTACTCACAGGCAATTTCAAGATTTTCTTCAGTCCGTGCAATCTGAATACTCTGATGTACTATATTACACGAAAGTAAGGTGATTTAATGCAGGATGTGTTTTCTAGGAGCTGTTTGGGAGCTGAAAGAGACATTATGTCGTACTTCCATGAGAAACAGTGTTCTGTTTAGTGCGAAATGTTAGAAGATACAGAATGGCTTTCGGACTTTGCATTTTTCACAGATCTTCTTTGTCATATGAGCAACTTGCATGTCAAGATGCAAGAGAAAAATCAATTTATCGATGATATCTGGGCCAGTTTCAAAGCTTTTAAACTAAAACTTAATCTGTTTGCTGGGCAGCTAGTTAAGAACGACTTGTCTCATTTCCCTAGGTTAAATTCAACACCCTCAGTAAATGAAGAAAAGCGTAAGAATAAGATGGCTTGAAAAAACTGCATTTTTGAGTTCGAAAGCAGATTTCAAGATTTCATTGCCATTCAAACAGATTTGGATATTTTTACCATGTCTTTCAACGTAAATTGTGAACCAGTGAGGTCAGATTTGCAGGTGGATTCAAATGAGTTGCAATCTAACAAACCTTTTAAGCAGTTGTTTCTAAATATGACAAAGTTAAGAGTTTCACAAATCATTATCGAAACTAAGTTTCCCAAATTTAATATCTTACGCCCAGAAAATCAGTGCCATGTTTGCTTCATCTTACATATGGGAACACGTGTTTTCAACAATGAACCTTAGAAAGAATTATTTCAGAAGTCGACTGACAGATGAATATTTAGCCTCGTGCCTTAGCATCAGTATATATCACTTCGAATCTCAATATAAGGAACTTTTAAAAATGAAATAGCAATTTCATTTATCTCCTTCCAATGGACAATCCAAGATAGAAGCTAACGGCTGTTGCGCAGCCATGGAGCTTCACCAAAATTGAAATCATAATCATCATTCATTTATCTGGTGGGAAAGGGCCATTGACAGTGAAAGTTCGAGCTTGATTACTGGTGTTTTTCATGTTGCATCTTAATAGTCAGTTTTTTGCTTATGTGAGATTGATATATTATTGATCACAAGCCTAGCTTTCCTTCAATATACTAGCTTTGTTTCTGATTAGTTTGCGAAGACTGTTGACTGATGCGAAGTGACAGTAGTTTCTGATTAATTTGTGAAGACTGTTAAGTCTGTCGTGTGTGATGTGATGAGTATCCACGCAGGCGTTTCCAACATGATGGAAATGGAAGTTTCTCCGGACGATAGTCAGAGTTCTTTTCAGGGCCGACTATCACCCCTTCTGAACAACATCAACAATCTCCCGACGTTATTTGCAGCCCTCTGCAATCCATTAAATCGGAAATCTCAAATGATCAAGAGGAGCTTGCCTTCTATCACATTTGCGCAAACCTCAAAATCACGCAGCAAACCCCAGGAATGATGGACTCGTTTCAAATTGCCATGGAGCTCGTGGAACGGAAGATCTCTACACACCTATAAAAGGTAAGACTAATTGGTTCTTGCCCAAAGTTTAATTGCAATATGCACTCTTTAGCTACCTAAAATCTTGGCAACCCGTCTGCCACTTCTCAATCTGCATCTAATAACCTAAAGCGCGCGCCTGACCGCGATAACGACGGGTTTCAACTGCCCCCAAAGTGAAATACAGTCAAACCTCCGATGTTTACTTTTCCAAATTCTGTCCCCACCACCAATAATTCGCCCAACTTGAATCTCTTCCTATTCCTGATCCGCCCACAACACAAGCTCCCAGAATACCCCTGATAAAGGTCCGACAATCTGATAATATCAAAAAACAACTTAAAACTATTAATGAAACTTTTCCTGAAATCAAAATCACCCTCTCTGGAGAACTCCTTGAAATCTACTCTAAAGACTCCGACGAACACCGAAAAATAACACAATTCCATAAAAATTCTAAAATGGACTTCTTTCTCATTACCCCCCGCAATAAAAGCAGTTGTTAAAGGACTTCCCCGCACCACCCTCTCCACTGAAATCGAACAAGAACTTTCAGCCCTTAAATTTACTAACCCTAAACTAACCCAACTCACTAATAACAAAACCAAAACCCCAATTGCTGTCTGGCAAATTGTTTTTCCAAAAACCAAGGAAAATGAAAAAATATTCGACCTAAATAAACTACTCTATCTCAGCGTAAAAATTGAAAAATACAACCGCCGCCCAGGAGCTACACAATGCTATTCATGAAATCGATTCCACCACAACTCTGCGAACTGTTTCAGCACCCCACGCTGCTTAAAATGCGGAGAAGCTCACTCCACTAAAGACTGCCCTACCAGGGAAAAAATTGAAAACCCCCGTTGTATCAACTGCGGACTGCTCGGCCACCTCGCTGCTTGGCGCGGCTGCCCCAAATTCCCTAAACCACGAATTCCTCTACAAAATCCCACTAACTTCCCCTCCCGACAATTCTCCTCTAACATCTCCTTCGCAAATATTTTAGCAAGTAACATCACCCGTCAAAACACTTCCGCTCAAATTCCTAACCAAAACACTCCAACTCCATTTCCTTCTCCTAATAATAATACTGAAATCTATCAACTACTATTCATTCTTAAATAATTCGTTCAACTCTTCTCCTCAGACGGCATCCAAACCATGTTCAATAACTTTCAAACTACTGCCACCATAGAAGATTATTCGTCATTCTGCATGGATTTTCTTCTTTCCTTAACAAATCTAATTAATGTCTGCTCCCTTCACTGAACAGTTACTCGTCCCTTTTTATTTCTCTCCCATGTATTTTAATTACTTTCATTGCTTATTATTATAATATTAATTTTAAAAAAAAATTCACTTTATTAAACTTTCTTTTCGTATTTGGACAAGATTCCTTTTAGTCTTTACCGCTTTCTTTCCCCAGCAATGCTCTTTCATCTTTCCTTGGACAATCCAAGATAGAAGCTAATCGCTGCTACGCAGCCACACGGAGCTTCACCAAAACTCAAATCATCATTCATTTACATCATTGACATATTTAAATTGTAATACTTGTATATTGTTTTTCAAATTTTAGAAAAATTTATTTTGGCCCACCAAATGTTTTTTTTTTTTTTTTTTTTTTTTTTTTCGATTTTTGTCCCGCGACCGAAAAAGTTTGCCCATCACTGGTTTAGAATAATTAAATTTTATTGTATTGGTGTAATTAAAACCAAAAATTTCCTTCAGCCAGGATATTAGATTAACAGTGAAATGTATGAATTATTTTTTTCATAGGTATGTCAAATGTAACGAATTTTAAAATATAAAGCTCTCAAAAGATAATCAATTAATTCACCAGCAAATATTCTCTAAAAGACTTAAATATGAACAAATTTAGCCTTAAAAAATATCAACTAGTTGTATCTAAAAATATATTTAAAAAACGCACATATTATGACAGTTATGAAGAAGCTTCTTCATGTTAATAAAATTATATATATATATATATATAAACATAAATCAAAGTAAGCCTAGCTTTACCAAATTACTAAAAAAATTAATAGTAAATTTCTTCATTACTTTCTTTTGACAATTTTTAAAAACTTAATTAGGGATATGTGCTATGTTTTGTTTTTTTAAGCACTATTCCGTACGTATGTCTAACATTTAATAGATTGTAAGATATATATTTTGTTTAACTTTTAAAAGAAGAAAGATTTTTTTTCATACATTTCAAAATATGCTATGAAAAATAATGATCCTTTCTTTTTTTTACCTTCTAAGTGTGTCAACAGACAAAAATATAAATATATATTTGTTGTTATTATGGTTTTTATTAATCAATTTACTTAGTGAAATTTAAATTATGCAGTAATTTAAAATACTAAATTACATATATATGTTTTTTTTATTATATGTGTCATATCTTGTAGTCTTTGTACTGCATGCTTTAATTGTATATGAAATATATTTAGATTACTTAACCTCATATCTGTTTCATCATCATCATTCAACTTTCACGGAGTACATTGGCCAGTTATGGCCTTATTCACTCCTAATCCGGTATGCTAGGGTTCATTGCAATAAAAAAAAACATTGGTAACAAAAGGCAGTGAGCGTATTTATGTCCATGTTAGTAAGATAAAAATAAAACAAGAAGGGGTAATTAATGGGACTATTAGCATTTTTAAGTTGCGTGTAAAAGTTATCTAGACCTCCTAGCATGTTAAAGATGTTTACAATGTCTGAAAGTACATAAAGCTCTTTAGTGGCTGAATTGGCAGTAAGATTAGAAGGGTTAGAGTAAGTATTGTTAGCATTAATATTTTGTAAGGGTTGCTTTGAGACCGATGGCATGGTGTTAGAGTTTTTCGGGGTTCCTTGTAAGAGACTTGCAAAGGATAGTCCCTCGCAAACTGGGCGGCTGTTGTAGGCAGGTCTTGATGGTGCTTGGCTCTGATTGGGCGGGAAGCGTGGCTTGGGAAACATTGGGCAGCCTCTCCAAGCGACGAGGTGCCCCATCTGGTGGCAGTTTATGCAGGTGGGATTTTCAAGGCGTTCTTTAATGTGGCAATCCTTGAGATGGTGTTCACCCCCACATTTAAGGCATCTTTTTTTGTAATTGCAATTCTTCGAGGAATGGTGAAATAAATTGCGTGACAAGCATTGGGATGCTCCTGGCCTTCGATTGAATTTTTCAACTCGAACCGAGAAGTGCAATAGTCGAGTGACCTCAAAGATCTTAACGTTCTCTGGGGCTTTTCTGTATACAATTTGCCACACCGGGATAGGGGCCTTGGTCTTGAGGTTAGTTAGTTGTCTGACTTAATCTCATTGAGACCAAGTTCAGAGAGTCCATCAGCAATTTCTTCGGTAGAGTAACTTACCGGAAGTCCTTTTAGCACCACTTTGAGCGAGCGTTGGTTTTTGGGCGTGATGACGTAGTATTCGAGCTGTTGTTCCGTGAGATATCTGGCGATGGCTCGGTGCACATCACAGTTTGCTGGGAAGGTTTTAAGCTGCTCGCCGGCAAGCTTAATTCTTATGTCCTCTTTATGTTGATTGCTGATTTCAGCAATCTTGTCCTTTAGTTCATCTTTGTAGCGCACCATGATGGGCGGCAGTTTGGGTTGAGCAGCTGCAGTCACATCAGCATCTGGAGCGGCATCGGTCTCATCAACGGTTAATTGAGCAAAATTATTATTAGTTTCGACAGGGTTATTAATATTAGTTTCGACACTAATTTTAGCTGTATTCCTTTTGGGCGGTTTGACGCAGCGGGTCTTTTAGTTTTTTTTAATTTTAGGGTTAGATTTGCCTTTAGTGTTTATCCTAACTTGAGCATTACTGTGCCTAGCGCAGTTAATTAGCGGACATAAACCAAGCTCACTTACCCTTTTTGTAGCTTCTGCGAGCACATCTTCGGCTTTCTTGAGTCCATCCATGGTGGTTTTTATGCTATGTGGTTCAATAAAACCTCCGTCGATAAGTATATTCTGTTTCTTGATGCATCAATTCAACGGCCTTTTCTTTATCTTTAAGCTGCGGTGATGTTCAGGCAGTGGCCAGCTTCCGAGTTGAAGAGCGGCACGGTGGTCATCGGTGATTCAGTAATCATAGCTTCAGCGGCAAAGCCGGGACTGGGTACTTCAAAATGGTCCTGAGGGGGACCGTTCCCCGTCGAAAAGCGAGCATCCAGATTGGGGGAAAATTTGAATCAAATTCCGCCATCGTTCGTAGTAGATTATTAATGGTCAAGTTACGGTCTTCTTCACTATCGGAATCCATAGTAATAAGTTTCCATAATCTTCGAGACTCCAATATAAGTTCAAAGTATCACCGAGCAAAAGTATCCCACTGCGAGCCTTTTAATGCATATGCTACGCTCAATCCTCAATCAATTATTATTATTCTGCTTCTTAAATATGGTACCTAAACACAAACAGTTTGTGTTCTTAAATAAGCGAGTATCTTCAGAGATCGGTTTTGATACTTGAAGAAAAAAATCAGTTTATATACATACATAAATTACGTTGAAAGTGGTAGAGACATCAGATAAAACGTTTTTGATATTTTGTGTAATGTTTTATGTACATTCAATGCTGTAAAACCACATTTATACAACGTTTATCAATATAACGTATTTCTTTTAACAGGATTGAAATTTAAATTAAAGTTTCTATTAAAGTTTGTATTGTTCAGCTAAATATTTCGTGATCGATAAAGATTTTGAAGTTTTGATAAACATGATGCAATGTAATTTCTTTAAAAAAGAAAACAATTCATTCTTCATCTTGACAAATAAATTTTATGCATAATGTGTGAAATAATTATTATTATAACTCTAAAATGGAGGAAATCAGGACAGCAGGAATCAACAGTTTTTTGTTTTTTTTTACATAACACACTCTTTATTTCGCCAGCGCCGAAGTTTGACTAGAGCAAAGTTTTTTCAGTTTTAAGCATCGTAACATCAATCAAATTGAATATCATGTCAAATATAATTCCTTGCCTTCATGAGTTAATGTAAACGGATTTCTGAAGAAAATAAATTCAATAGTTAAAATTTTCAGCTCATCCACCCTTATAGATCGCTTTTATAATTCAAGTGATGGCGAAATTGCCATTTTAGCTTCCACATCTATCTAAAGTTATCTCAACTTCGATGTCTCTTCATAATGGGACAATTAATCATCATCATCATTCAACTTTCACGGAGTACATTGGCCGGTTATGGCCTTATTCACTCCTAATCCGGTATGCTAGGGTTCATTGCAATAAGAAAAGACATTTGTAACAAAAGGCAGTGAGCGTATTTATGTCCATGTTAGTAAGATAAAAACAAAATAAAAATAAAACAAGAAGGAGTAATTAAAAAGGATGGCGCAATTATAAAATAATTAAATAGAAAGCAACAAGCGCAATTAATTGAGACATTTAAAAAGAAGTTGTAATTTTTAAATGGGACTATTAGCATTTTTAAGTTGCGTGTAAAAGTTATCTAGACCTCCTAGCATGTTAAAGATGTTTACAATTTCTGAAAGTACATAAAGCGCTTTAGTGGCTGAATCGGCAGTAAGATTAGAAGGGTTAGAGTTAGTATTGTTAGCATTAATATTTTGTAGGGGTTGCTTTGAGACCGATGGCATGGTGTTAGAGTTTTTCGGGGTTCCTTGTAAGAGACTTGCAAGGGATACTCCCTCGGAAATTGGGCGGCTGTTGTAGGCAGGTCTTGATGGTGCTTGGCTCGGGCGTTGGTTTTTGGGCGTGATGACGTAGTATTCGAGCTGTTGTTCCG
>BPLQ01012138.1:0-45089 GCA_021605075.1 Caerostris darwini | reverse complement strand
TTAGGGACCAGTTGTCAATGCAAAAATAATAAAAAAGTAATCAGAGTTTTATGAACTCATTGAACCAAGTAAACAAGGGATTATGCTGAACGGTGAGAGCAGTTGAAGATTGAGCTGTAAAGTAAATATGTTAGTCCACACACACAAAAAAAAAAGCCATAATCAGGACCGTATTTTTATAATTTTTATTTTCATTTTATTGGTTTTGTTCCATCCTTTTATTTTCCTAACAAAAAAAAAGGAGTAAAAAAGTGTACAATAAAAACCTAACTGTTCACTAGCCGTTAAGAAAGGATTATGGTGCACAACGTAGCAAAGATATAAAAATTATGAATCGTGCCGGATTCGACCCTCAACCTTCCTTTCGGGAGTCCCTCACCTTACCTCTGCGCCAATTCGTTTTGTTTACTAATGAGCCGCGAACTTTTAAAGCCAAACGACTCCTCAAATACACATTGAGTTAACTAGTCTCAGTGGACGTAAAATTACAATATTAAATCCACTCCGTTACCTGAACTCGCGATCGCTTGTTCAGGATAACAGACATGATGACTCTTAACTCTAGGAAAACAATCATAGGAGACGTCATAAACAGCCCTTGGGCGTTTCTGCGAACTTTTCACCCCAGGGTGATAGGTCGGCAGACGAAGGATTAACTCATTGCTAATCTGAGGACATTTTTCAAAAAAATTCTTTGAAATTTTGATTAAATAATTTGGAATAGGTTCGACGTCTAGATCTCTATGGATGATCTTTCGACGAACGAACCATGGCACATCAGCAATCATAGCCAGGTGTTTATTCTGAAACACCTGAAGTCTCTTGATATTAGTGAGGGAAGTGGAGGCCCAAATCGGGCTACCATAAACCGGAATAGGTCTAATGATAGACTTATAGAGCAGGAGCTTGTGCTTGATCGCAAGCCTACTCTTTCGAGAAATTAGGCAGTTGAGCTTAATACTCGCACCAGTTGCTTTAGCAACTGTGTTCTTAATATGGGAGTTAAAAGACAATTTTGCGTCTAGAAACAACCCTAGGTACCTGTATTCAGTAACCCAGGGGACGGGCTGGCCAAAAAAAGTGATACTCCCTAGTGGAGAAATAGAACGCTTCCGAGTAAATAGCATACAGGCAGATTTAGTTGCATTTACTTTGATTTTCCAGGTGGTTAGCCATTTTTCTAATTTGTAAACATAAAATTGAAGGTCTTTAACAGCAAGCTGTGGTGCTTTGTTTTTGTGTAGCAATTGCTGTGTCATCAGCATAACAAAAAAGATTCGTCTGACAATCCCTCGGAATGTCGTTGATGTAAATATTAAACAAGGCGGGCGCTTAAAGCGACCCCTGCGGTACACCCCCTTCTATTGGTCTGGGTGAGGAAGTAACTCCACCTACTCTGACTAAGAAAGCTCGGGTTTGCAGGTAGGAGCAAAGAATCTTAATGATTTGGGGAGAAAAATCAAGTCGCATGAGCTTGAATAATAAGCCATTATGCCAAATTTTGTCAAAGGCTTTGGCTACGTCCAGAAATAATATTCCCGTAGATTTGCGTTCGTTAAAGCCGTCATGAATCAGCTCTGTCAACCTAAGTAATTGGAGACAGGTTCCTAATTGCCTTCTGAAACCAAATTGTTCAGGAATTATTAAGTCGTGAAGATCGCAATGCTGATTCAGGCGTTTAAGTAACGCAGATTCGAATATTTTGCTCAAGCTACTAAGTAGTGAGATAGGACGATAATTTTGAGGGTAAGCCAAATTAGCATTTGGCTTAGGAATGGGGCATACTACGGCAGTCTTCCAGCAAGCTGGGAAATGACAGATCCTAAGTAGAAAGTTAAAAAGAATGGTAATATACAGAATAAATTTAATAGGAGTGGACTTTAACATGCGATTATTAATAAGATCCAGACCAGGGGTTTTGTTATTCTTAAACTTTCTGATAATATCACAGACTTCCTGTGGAGTAATTAAATCTAAGTCATTAGTATGTGGTTGTTGTAAGAAGTCTGTGACTGTAGAGTTGGCGTGTTCGAAGAAATTTTTATCTTCAACATCGTGGTTAAGTTCAAATTGAGCTTTGAGACTGTCTGCAAGCAGTTCCGCTTTGTCTTCTGGGGAATAAGCTGCTCGGCCGTTGGCACCCTGCAAGGGCGGAATGTTGTGATATTGTCTGCGTAGATGGGAACATTTTTTCCAAAGTGATGTTGACTCAGGCGTCAGGGCCTCTATGTCGTTTTGCCAGCGTTGCTGTGTAAAGACAGTGATTGCACTCCTGACTTCGTCAAGAGTGCGGAAGTAGTTTCTGAGATATTCTGGATCTCTGGTTCGCTGCCATTTGCGGCGGTATTTATTGCGTTGCTTGATTAATATTTTGATGTCTATTGGAAATCTTATCGGTGGAGGTTTAAATTTAGGGGTAGAACTTTCCTGCAGACATGTGGCGTATATTTCATTTAGTTCTTGAATTCTATTTTCTGCGTCAACAGGAGATCTTAGTATAAAACTTGGTAGATTTTTATCATTCATCACATGCCTGAAGTTCTCCCAATTAGTGTTTAATTGACTCGGAACTTTCAGTGATTCAGGGCTGGTATCTAAGGATAGAACAACGGGGAGGTGGTCAGAATCTAAGTCTGTTAGCACCTCAATATCATAATTAAAGGGGATATATTTAAAAAATGCAAGATCGAGCACATCACCTCGATGATTATTTCTAAGGTCAATTCTAGTAACTTTAAGGGGGGGAACAACTTTCATTCCCCTTTGACTTTGGATAAAACGATTCAGTGTAAAACCATATCGATTAGAATGACCAAGTTCCAAGAGGAGTGAAGAGCGTTAAAATCACCAGCGAGAATCACATTGTTTCCGGTTTTGGTAAGTTTATTGAAGTCCTCCACCGGGAAACCACCTGGAGCGTTAGGTTTAATATAAACAGAGATAATTTTAATAGCTGAAAAATAATTAATTTTAACTTCTATAATAGTTGCATCTATGAAATCAAGTTCAGGAGTAGGAATATGATGATGGTTAATACTACTTTTAATATAAATGCCTGTACCGCCACTTACTCTTGCAGGATTTTGATTGGCTCTATCTGTACGATAGAACCTGTAATTTGCGATCAAAGGGTTATAACCAGGAGACAATTTTGTTTCCTGAACCAAAAATACATCAAGGTTCTGCTCATCTAAGAACTCCCTAACCTCGTGAATTTTGGGCCGCAAAGAATTTGCGTTCCAGAAACCTATGGTAAGAGACTCAGGGCCAAAGAGAGTTAAGCCGTACAGAACTCACTAGTAGACATAACATGAGTGTACGCCGCGAAGAGGTGATAACTCATGTCAAATTTATTTTGCGAGCTCTGCATTTTGTCTTTAGCTAAGCCAAATGCCCGCAGTATTATATGACTGTGAGATGGATTAGAGTTAGCTAAGCCCATCAAACACTGAAATATCTCCGACAGTGAACATTCATAGTTGCAAACAACTCTTTCAGTCACCGAGGGAGCAGGCCGATTTGGGTTAGCACGAGGCAAGGGCTCCTCCTGGGCTTTGATTGGCTGAGGGGCGTGGTTTACCTGCTTACCCTCGTTCGCCTTGCGGAGAACTTCAGAGTAAGCTCTGCTTTCATTAACCGGACGGCTAGTGAACGTTGGCTGCGTCCTGGTAGTATTATTAACTTTGGGTTTAGGTGGTACTTCGGTTTTTACATTAGATTTATTAATTTTAATATTTTTAGACCCAGATTTTTGACTGGGTTTAGGCATTTTGGGGCATCCGCGCCAGTTCGCGGCATGAGCTCCATTACAATTTGCACACTTTAGTGGCTGGTCTATAGAAAGCGTGCATTGCTGGGCTCTATGCCGGGCAGCACACCTGACACATCTAGTTAGAAGCCGGCATACTTCCGAAAAATGGAAGAAGCCTTGGCAATTCCAACAGACCGAAGGGCCGGATTGACCCTTATAACTTTCAACGTGAACTCTTAGGCCGAGAAGAGTTGATAAGTTATAAATTTCCTCTGTATGAGAGGAAGGAGTAAGCTGTGCATAGAAGAGGGGCATTGGCTCCCTGGTCCTAAATTTTGACATCCGAGCACATTTAATAATTTGGCACTGCAGTGCTCGGAACTCGGCCTCGACGTCTTCTACTGGGGTATGGCCAGGGAGACCGCGGATCACGACCTTTATGGGCCGGTCCTTCTGTAAAGGGTTCTTTTAAAGGGGGTGCCGTTACTTTCCAAAATAGAAGCGAGGGTCCTGTACTCAGTTTCATTTTCAACGGTTATTTTTAAAAAATTTCCGGACAATTTAGCATTGATGCTAGGAACTTCAATTCTTAGCTGGTTCAAAACATTCCACCATTTGCCCTTGGCGGACACAAAGAATGGTGGTATCCTATTTGCTCGTGGTTTAATGGAGCTCTTGCTTAAGTCAGCAGCCAACATGGTGTTAGGGGTGTTAGTGGGGGGAATAGAAATCGCAGCCATATTTACCCTTTTGTCTTTTTTTTTCTGGATTACGATGAATCCTTCATCATCATCAAAGATGAGGGTTTTCCTCTTGGTTGCCGGGCCGGTTGTTTTAGGCTCAACGGTTGCAGCTACCTGGATGTTGGCAACAGGGATCACCTCGGTGGGTTGGGGTTGGGTGGAGATTTCGGCTAGGATCTCCAGGTCCTTTGCTTTACGCATTTCGATGAGCTCCTTTTTTGATGGTAGGAGGGAGGCAGGCACTCCTGTATAAGTGCAGATGGCGTGGATGAGCTTACTGCATTCTTCAATTTGCAGGGAAGCTCTTTCCCATGTTGGAGACCGCACATTTTGTGCAGCACTGGAGTGCTTATGAATCCTGTCCATTAGTGTAGCCGCTTCTTTGAGCAACTCTTCAAAGAAGAGATAGTGCTCAAGAGTTGGCTCTGATACTCTTTTGGAGGCAGGGTTCTTTGTCAGAAAATCATTGTTGGCTAGGTCGTCTTTGGAGACGCTAGCGGAAGTTTCCATGTCCGCAATTGGAGGGTCAATTTGGTTAATGCCCTGCTCGTGCAAGGGCAGACTTTCTGGAGATAAATCAATGACCGGCGGGCCGGAAGATGTTTGCGACATACTTATAATTTATAGGAGAAATTATAAGAAAAATGAAAGGTGAAAAAATTTAAAACAGTTCGGAAAAAAAAAAAATCAATCCGCGAATCCAAAAATTCCAAAATCAAAGGAGCGAGCTCAGAGCACGTCTGTACTCGCCAAAGGTCAGACTCGGAATCCTCGGAGTGATTCTGAGCAGAAAAGAGAGCGAATCCAAATCTCGTACCGGAAAAAAAAAAAAATTAAAAACGCGAAATCATTGCTGAATTAGTTGGAGAAGAGTGAGCCAATGGGCGATAGCTCCTCCTTCTAAGAGGCGGGGTGTGGCCGTAATGATTGAGAAATTGAACACTAGATGGCGTCACGAGAACTTCAATCCAATTTCGGCGAAAGTTTGATTTCTTATTCAATCTCGTCGCGTAATTCTCTGGAATTTTATTAGCCAAAGAGCGCCTCAAATTAGCAATAATTCATACACTTCTTTTGTTTTCCGTTCAATGTTAATTAATCCTTTGCACTCGAAGTTTTTTTTTTTTTCATTTGTATTACCAGCGACTTGAGCGATTTTAGTGAAAAGATCCTATTCACATGTAAGTTTGACATACGCATTATTTATATTGTTATTTGCATTGTCTCCGTAGTGGAGCCCTCGAGCTTGAAGACAAATTTTAAATGGCTCCGCTCCGGAGCCCTCGAGTGCAAAGGGTCAAAATAGAAATAATTAAAAAAAAAAAAAGTGAGATCCACCATCAATAAGCCCCATTCTGTAAGAACATGAAATGTGTCCTGTTTATATTACTGTAGTTGTGAACTATTTCCTACTCCTACAAGGCTGCGTCTAACTCGGGTTATATACCTTCACAGATAAGACGCGCTGAGAGAAGGACAACACTTTGTTTACAGTGCGAACGCTCACCGACAGAGGTTCGGGGACTTTCCCCAGAACTCATGAAAAAAAGCCACTAGAGGGCTCGTTCGTTGCTCCGACAATAAGCTGACAGCGAATCTCATTAGCGGTATTCGTTGTAGATTTTCGGAGTGCATTGGTCGCGCAGCGACCATAAACCTCCACCCTTGAAAAAATAGGGTTCTTGTCGATTGGTCTAAGCCCATTGCCAGTGTGAAAAAATGTTAAATTTATAGAAAAAGTAGATAATTGAATAAAAATTACAAATAAACTGATTAAAAAAAAAAAAAGTAAAAAAGGATAGGAATTAAAATTACAAAATGAAAGCATACTGTAGTAAAAAAGAAAAGTTAATAAAAAACTGAGCACCGCCGTAATGAAAATCAGTCATCATTACAGTATAGAGGTAAGCATTGGTCCTTCAGAAAGAGGAAATAGTGATTTTAACTATTGATATTTAAAACAGATCGCGGGCTTTTGCGGTTTTTGGGAAGAGAAATATCATAGCTGTAATTTTGAAGATCTTGTAATACAAGATTGTTAGAGTTGGAGAGATTATTATAAAAATTAATCGCTAGTTTTTCAACATATTCAACAAAACTGGGGATAGAGATAGCATATCGTATTTCCGCATTTCTGAAGAACCAAGGCGAATCCGTGATCATTCGGATAATTTTGTTTTGCAGTCTTTCGAGAATTGTGATGTTTGTTTTAGAAGTAGAGCCCCAAAATGGACTCGCATATGCTATAATGGGTCTGAGGTAAGAAAGGTAGATTAGCTTTTTAAGTTCAATTGTTAGTGAGGAGTTTCTACGTATTAAAGGAAAGAAATTTCTTAATTGGTTATTAAATTTATTGCGAAGGTATTTAATGTGAGAGCAATAGTTAAGATTCTTATCTAATATCACACCTAAGTATTTTGCTTCTTTAGACCAGGAAATGTTAGTATTATAAATGGTTATGTTAGGAGTATTAAATTTATTTTTCCTGGTAAATAGTACTGCTTCAGTCTTCGCGACGTTAAGTTTAATCTTCCAATTGTTAAGCCAATTTTCAAGTTTATAGATATAATTTTTTTCTGTATAATGTGTGTGCGCCGCCCCTGAGTAATTAAAGCTGTATCATCTGCGTAGAGAGCTAAAATAATTTTGTGATCTTGAGGAATGTCATTAATATAAATGTTATAAAGAAATGGTCCCAAGATGGAGCCCTGAGGTACCCCAGCAAGAATATTACATACTTTGGAGTCAGTATTTCCAACAGATACAACAAAATTTCTTTTCGTTAGATAGTTTCTGATGGTATGAATTAAAAAAGAAGGATAATTAAACTTAATCATTTTATAATTGAACCCGTCGATCCACACTCTGTCGAATGCTTTAGCGACATCCAGAAAAATAGCAGCAGTATCTCGTTTCCAGGAAAATCCTTCAGATATGGTTTCGGTAATATTATACAGTTGGTGGGTGGTGGAAAGATTTTTAGTAAATCCAAATTGTTGAGGGATTAGTATATTTAGATTAGTAGAGTTTTCATTCAGAATATTAGCAATTACACGTTCAATTATTTTACTGAGAGAAGAAAGCAGAGAGATAGGACGGTAGCTATTAGGAGAAGTAGGGTCTTTTCCAGGTTTGCGTATCGGAAGAATGCGAGCAGTCTTCCAACACTGAGGAAAATAGTTAGTATTAAGAATGACATCAGTAATTTTTACAAATTTGGAGAATGAATTTGAAAGGCAAGTTTTTGAGCATTTTATTAGTGATTGAGTCAATACCTGGGGTTTTGTTAATTTTAAGAGAATAAATACATTCGATAATAAAAGAAGCTTTAGTAGCTGGGATATTGTCAGCATCCTTATTTTGCGCTAAGAAGGAAGAAATAGTATTTTGAACTTCATTAGAGGTATTAAGATTATTAGTATCGTTTTCAGTAAATTGGTCTTTTAAAGTGTCTGCAAGAACCTCTGCTTTGTCAACGTTGGAGGTGACAGTCGTTTGATTATTGGTCAGAGACGCAATTGTGAACCGCTTCCTTCTAAAAGATCGCGTTAGATTCCAGAGTGTTCCGTCCTCTGCATTCACCGTTTGTAACCTTCTGTCCCAGCATTCATTCTTATATTTTAGGATAGCCCTACGGAAGATGTTTTGATGATGATTGTAGTTGTTTTTACTGACAGGATCTCTATAGATTTGCCAGAGTTTTCGAGCATTATTGCGATTAGTAATGAGTCTTTTAATATATGGTGGAAGATAAGTACGGTTGTTAGTATTAATTGGCTTGGAGGCAATCTTGTGAGTATGAGTTAGTTTGTTAGTGAATTCCGAGATAGCATTCTCTATCTCTTCAGGACTTGCTAGTTGAATAGGAGAGTAATTAAAGTTATTGTCAAGATAGGATCTCATTAGCGGTACTGTAAAAACTTTTATACATAATGTTACTTGCGCACGACATAAAAAAAAAAAAAAAAAGTGGTAGGTAGAAAGTTCAATTTCTTTCTATGATATACTTTATATATTTTACTATAATTTGATAAAATATTGTGCAGGGAATAACTTCTTTATTTCATAATTTTGTACTACTTTTGTTTTTTGGATTTATCTCTAAAACAAAAGATTGCTTCCATTTCTACCTTTAAAATATATTATCCTTTCATCTAGATCAATTGTAAAGAGTTTTTAATTTTTAAAACCTATGCTTTATTATAAATGTATTTAATTTTCCTATCATTAATTGTAATTTTATGTTAGAAAAAGTAAATCGATTATTACATATTTTTACTTTTTTGTACTCGAACCATTAACTTACTTTTTCAGTAAAAATCACAGTTCGAATAATAGTATACTTTTTTAAGGCAATATGCCATTCTATAATTTCTTTCTTTTTTATTGTTAATTCAAACTAATGTACAAGATATTTCAAAAAATAATTTCAAGTAAAATAAGACTTGTGATTATGATTAAAAAATGTTTTTAGTGATTTTAAAGTTAATTAAATTTTGCCTAGATGTGTTTAAATTCGTAAATATTATGTATCTATTTTTCTTACCACAAATTGGCTCTTTAATTTTTTCACATTCTCTTTTTAATTCACAAAAAATGATATATTTCGCAGCCTCTAGCTTCTGTCTTGTTTCAGTACAAGAAAAAATAATTTGCGAGAAAAGAACGGTAAAGATTATTAGGAAGCTTGCCCAAACAAATTTTTAAAAAAAATTATGATACAATATTAGTTTAACATTAAAAAAAAAGAGAAAAATAAATATAACAAATTATTCTATAGTCTATTTATTATATTTAAATCGGTAAGGAGCATAAGATCATTTATAGATACATTAAGATACTAATGTAAATATTAAAAGATAAAAGCTAACAAAGATCACTTAATGAATTGAAAGGAATCTTATTCGTAACTCAGAAATATTGGTATTGCCAAAAATTACAGGGAATAATTTTACTTATGAAAACCATTGCTCATTACAGTAAAAGATTTAATTAATTCACTCAAATAGCTTTATTGAAATTAAGTATTTGGATTTATGCAGTTACAATTCCGCGTCAATTACGATATTGTGCATTCTGAAAAGGAATGTTGCAGAAAGGAACCTTTTTTTTTTTAAAGAATACAATGATAAAATATCATATTAGAATATTCTATACAACAGTAAGGACGAAGTAATGTTAAATTAGACTTTTACTAGAGTATACGGCTAGATACTGGTGTAATTATCTTCGGGATTATTCAATTCCTACTATTAGACAGACAGAGAGTTTGACATTTTTTTGAGGCATTTTGGCAGCGTTGGCCTCCATATACTTGATACATATACTTGATATATCTATTTTGATAGTTCCATTGGAGGTAAATGATAACAGAAATGGCTTACTCAGTAAATGAAGTAGAAGAAAAATAAAAAAATAGGGAGAATAAAATCAACATATAGAGAGAATTGAATAAAATATTTATTTATTTATTTAGTATGTTCAGAATAGTCGACAAGCTGAACAGCGGAGTGGAATTGAGCCAAGAGGATTGAGCTTGGAGTTAGACCTGACTTTGGACCAGGAGCGATGGAGACCGCCGAGGATGAGTGGTGGAGAAGAATGGAGCGTGCTGAGACGATCGACTACTCCGTTCGGGCAAGTGCACCAGGAGCGAGTAATCCAGAACTTATGGATACAACGAGTGCGTCAATACCCTCGGAGCTGCTGGCCTCGCCTATATTTCACGAAAAGCTATCTGGAGAAGAACGATGTGCACGCATATCAACTGTGACCAAGAAGAAGGACATTGCTCAGAATCTCTACGATGCATATGCTGCAGCGCTGACTGGATATTCTCCCGATGATGACGACCTTAAAGAGCTGAAGAAACACCATGATGATCTCCAGCTTGCAATGAGGGAGATAAGCAAACTTGAGCTTTGCCCATTGACAACTTGTAAAAAACATAAAATTAACAACTTTAACTCTCAAATTAAGCGCAATGCTGCCCATCTTAACAATCACGAACATGATAATGACGGTTTTACGATTCCCTCCAAAAAGCTTATTGCTAAGGTTACTTATGCTAAAAATCCTCAACATTTAGTTGAGACCAAAAATTCGTTTGACAAACTCAGAGTAGATGAACAGGAGGAGCACGACTCTGATAAGTAAAAAAATGCCACCCATTACGTAGTTAAAAAAATGCCACCCATTACGGTCAAGCCAACTGAAAATCTGAAAACTATGCTTGCCAATTTTGACAAATTTTTTGAAAGTAAAGTTACCATCAAAATTGCGGGTGAGATGATCAAGATGTTTCCTTTGGACGAAAATCAGAACAGGGCTATTAGATATCTAACAGAAAACTCCGTCGAATATTTTGTGATAACGCCTAAATATCAACGTCCTTTAAAGGTCGTTATCAAAGGCCTCTACATTAAAACTCTTGATAATGAAATCAAAGATGAGTTGGTTAATCTAGGCTACTCTGTTGACAAGGTAACCCAGTTAAAAAGACCTAAAAATAAGCAGCCTCTACCAATCTGGCAGATTACCCTTGCTAGGGAACAAAAAAGCATGAACATTTTTAAATTAGAACGATTGCTATACTTTACTGTAAAAGTTGAGAAATTTAACTTACGACCAATTACCCTCCAATGTTTTAAATGTAATAATTTCCATCACAATGCTAATAACTGTGGATTTAAACCTAGGTGTCTTAAATGTGTTAAAGAACACTCCCATAAGGAGTGTCCAATTGAAGGGAAGCTTGAGGTGCCAAAATGCATTAATTGCAACGCTACAGGACACTTAGCAGCTTGGAGGGGCTGCCCCAAATTTCCAAAGATAAATACTAACTCTAACAGACAGGCTGCCTATCCCAAAGTTATTCCTCCTAGACAAGTTACCCCAAACATCAGTTTTGCTTCCATGCTGAAAAACAACGTAAACGCAACTGCAGCTGTACCTCCTTCAACTTTTGTAAATCAAAACCAACCAAGTTCACTACCTGGCATTGAAGATCTCAACTTATTCCAAAATGCTGTTATATTAATGAAACAATTTATTTCCCTTTTCACTGATATCAAAAATCTTCCAAATTTAATCAATCAAATTAATTCTACCAACAATAAAGCTGACAAGCTACAAATCTTTGCCAACTGTATATGCTCCAAACCATGTAACAATGCCCCGTAGTGACTATATTGTTTACAGGACTTGGTAGTCGAAATGTTTTCGTTTCCCTTCCCCCAGGCTCTGTTCTTCTATCGTTCACTTGCAACTGACCTTGTACGATTCGCAGATTTCCCCCGTCATTACCAGTTTATCCTCTCTTAACAAATTGCTCTTAAACGTTTTTGTTATTTTTAACTTGTACTCCTTTTTGAATTAGATTAACCTATTGAAAGTATTTTTATTTTTAAGTTCTCTTTCAAACTACGTTCAGTTTGTAATTCTTCAAAATCCTCTTTTTACTTTATTATTTTAATTATTAAATTATAATTAATAATTATTAAATACTTTATTGAAAAGAAGAGAAAAAAACTTCTCCTCTCCATATATTATTATCTCTATTTTAATTGTTTAATTTTTAATGCTTAAGTAACTTCCCTCTCATATGCAAAGAAGGAGTTAGCGGTTACCCATAGCAAGGAGCTCCGTCAACCTACAAATCGTCGTTAGTATGTTCAGAGAAGTGCGCGGGCTTTTATTGTTGATAGGTAGTACTATCATCATTCGACGAACGGAGTACCCTGGCCTATGATGCGGCCTTAAAACTCCTAAGCTTGTAAATAAAGTTCATGGGAAGAAAAACACATGGATAATACAAAAGGCAGTGAACTTGATTATGTCCTTGTTAGTAAGAAAAAGAAACGAAAAATAAAAAACAAAACGGAATTAAATAAAAGAATGGCGCAATTAAAAAGTTAAAATTGAGTAATTAGCCACAAGCGCAATTAAATAATAAATTTACATAGTATTTGCATTTTTTCTAAAGGGTTAGTATCTGTTCTAAATTGGGAGTAAATATTATCGAGACCTCCGAACATTGAAAAAAGATTAGCCATTTCTGTTAGTACATACATCATCTTAGCAGCTGAGTCAGCATTAAAGGCTCGTGCTCACCAAGGCGACAAGATGCAAGCGACCAAAATTTGACCTCACCGCGGTCGCCTGAAACCGGTTTGCAGTTCGCCGCGTGGAGTAGCCCAACTTTCAACTTCAAGCGGTTTTTCACTATGCGTAATGCTATTTCTGACGTTTCGCTGTGAAGGGGTCGAAAAAATTTGGTCGCTTGCCTCTTGCATCTTCACGTCTCTCGCCTCGGTGGGAACGAGCCTTAAGATTAGGAGTAATAGGAGTATCATTATTTACAAAATGCGAAGGTTTCACAGAGACCGATGGTGCTGCGTGTAAATCTTTGGAGGTTCCTTGCAGGAAACTGGCATAGGATACGCCTTCTGAGATCGTGCGGCTGCTGAAGGCGGGTCTTGCAGGTGCTCGTCCCTGATTGGGAGGTGAGCTTGGCTTGGGGAACATCGGGCAGCCTCGCCATGCGGCAAGGTGCCCCATCTGGTGGCATTTGATGCATGTTGGGTTTTCAATGAGTTCCTTTATGTGGCAATCTTTTAAATGATGCTCACCCCCGCACTTGAGACATCGTTTTTTATAGTTGCAGTTTTTTGAAGAATGATGGAATAAATTACACGAAAAGCACTGAGATGCTCCTGGTCTTCTATTAAACTTCTCGACTTTAACCGATAAGTGGAGCAGTCTGGTCACCTCAAAAATCTTGGCATTCTCAGGAACTTTTCGGTAGATAATCTGCCACACCGGAATGGGGGCCTTGGTCTTGAGATTGTGCAATTGTCTGACTTGGTCTAACTTGAGACCAAGTTCAGGAGTCCATCAGCGATTTCTCCAGCAGTGTAGCTGACTGGCAGCCCTTTGAGCACCGCTTTAAGCGGGCGTTGATTTTTAGGAGTGATGACGTAATACTCCAATTGCTTCTCCGTGAGGTATTTAACAACAGCTCTATGTACTTCCGGGTTTGCAGGGAAAAGTTTAAGCTGCTCGCCGGCAAGCTTAATTCGAATGTCGTTTTGATGGAGAGTGCTAATTTCAGCAATATGATTCTTGAGATCATCCTTATAGCACACCATGATGGGCGGCAGTCTGGGTTCAGCAGGAACATCCATGTCGACATTATTTGCATCAGCCTCATCATCAGACAGGCGGTCAAAGTTATTGGTAGTTTGAACTGGATTAGCAATGTTAGTTTCAACAGTTATCCTAGCCGTGTGCCTTTTAGGCGGTTTAATGAATCCATCGTCAGGAGCAGTTACAGCAGGTCGTTTGACTTTTTTATTCTGAGGATTAGGTTTAGATTTAGTTTTAGCATTTAATTTTAATTTTACTTGCGCATTACTATGCCGAGCGCAGTTAGTCAGCGGACATAATCCTAGTTCACTCACCCGTTTTGTTGTCTCTGCAAGTGCATCCTCAGCTTTCTTTAGTCCTTCTAGAGTGGATTTCAGGGCAGTCGGTTTCATAAGTCCTTCATCGATCAGAACACCCTGATGCCTGATGATCTGTTGCATCATATCGACAGCTTTTTCTCTGTCCTTAAGTTGAGTCTGAGCTGCAGTGATGTGAGAGCAGTGTTCAGCTTCAGTGAGGATTGGCGAGTCAGTGATCATGGCTTCAGCAGCGCCGGAACTGGGTACTTGCGGTAGGTAGCACTATGTCATATTCAGGTAATCTTTTAACTAAAGGATTTTGATTGTTAGGAGTGTTATTATAAAAATTTGTGGCTAATTTATGAATAAAATTTTTAACAGTAGTAAAATCCAAAGCTGCCAAAATGTCATTAATTCGCATGTACCATGGTGCACTAACTTCCTACTATTAGCTCACACTCTCCATGTATATATCTTGTTCAAATTTTTAATCGTAAATAAAATACTTTTTATTCATCCACTCAAGTTCAAATAGATTTTTTGAAACTTGTAGGGGATGACACTTGATGTTAATACAGTTTTTTCAAATATTAATTCATTAATTAAATTAAATTAATTAATTATATTATTTTTTAGATTTAAGTTGCATGTATCTGAATTTCAACTTTATTTATAAAGGACTTTCTGCAATATAGCGGAAAAAAAAGTAGGAATTGACTTAAAAATTCCTTTTATATTGCTTATTTACATGATAGATTCCACAAATAATGAATTAATCGTGTAATTAAATTTTTTTTTTTTTTTTTTTTTTCTACAAAGATTTGAGTTTGCTATGCTAATGAACCTGGATATGCATAATTCTAAAGAAGTAAAATATTTTTTCATGCAAATGAAAAATGTTGAATGCAGAAAATGTTGTTCTTATGATTAAATTTTAATTAATCTTCGTTGGTCTTCATGAATATAGTAATAACATATTCTAAGAGAATGTTACAATTTTATACTATTTACCACTATTAGAAAAAACGACTTTTCTATAAAATGTTTCGTACTACGTGCCTCCATACAATAATTAAATTCTTTATGTGTATCTAAATTGAAACTCTACCGTTAGGTAGGGTATGTCTTATAAGAATTGTTTGCGAGGAAGCAATTAGCGTTTTCTGTTTTAGAGATCAAATAGACTTTTACTACTGACGGTCTTACCTGTCAAAGTCACCCCATAGAAACGATCTGTCCCTATAGAAATTTTAATTATGGAATGTACAGTATGAAAAGTGAAATTAAAAGAAAATAATTACCCTTTTGTTAAAAATTCCAGTGGGAAGTGGCCGATTTCTTATCGTCATTGTTCTTGTATTAATATACTCATTTTATTTTTGTACATTTAGTATTTTACTTCATTTTGAAAAGGTATATATGTATAGGTAAAAGGTTTCCTCAAATATACTGTTTGGGTGTGATTTAGTGTTAATTATTAACGGAAATTCCTTTAAGTTAAGCTTAGTTATTACTACATGCATTGGAAACTAAATTGGTTTTTAAATTATTCATTTCTAATTTTATTATCTAAGTAATTCTAACAAGTGTATTATATTCAGTATGTTAAATTTCTAATATTTAAATGTATTATATTACTTAAATTGATTGTTGTTAATTGTAAACATTGTTAGATTTTGTGTTTAAACTTATATGTTCCATTTTAGCCAACAATTTTTTATTTCCCTTTTCTCGTATTTTATAAGTTAAGAATTATGCATATATTTATATTATTCTAAATTTAGGAGAACTTATCTGTTAAATTCTTTCTAGCTGTATTGTAATATTGATGATTCATGTGTTTCTATTATAAATCTGCTATGTGAAAATGAAACTAGGCATGTCGTGATAATAGGCATAATGTTAACAAGAAACCTATAAAATACATTTTTAAAAAGGAATTCTTCATTAGAGCATATATATCATGTATGTTTCATAATTTTATTTATGTAACCTTAGTAGTTTAACCTTTAGATTTAAATTAGTAATTTGGAATACTATACAAAATTTGTTGTTTTTGCATCATCTGGATACATTTATTCACTAAATATTAAGGTCAAAAAATCATTGTCAATCATAAAACAAAAAGGAATGAAAATAATTTAGTATTTCGATACTATACAGTAATAGAAAAGAAAAGGTATTAGTATGAAACGTGCATCAGCCTTAAGACTGATATTCTCCCAACTGGCTATGTACTGTCATAAAACCAGCTCAAGCCAAAATAGGGGCCCTTTGAAATTTGGCGACTTTTTCTGTTGCCAACTGATCGATATGCTGCTAAATGTGGTAACTAGATTTTTTTGTATTTTTTGCAATGCACTTTACATACAATCGGAACCCATTACTTGGTGGGGATTGGCGAAGAGAATCTTTGACGCCAAATCTCAATGGCCCTTATTCTGCAATTTTACTCCTGTTTGCTCTGACAAAAGTATTCCGAAGAGCAAGAGCTCTCTGATTATGCCTACCAACAAGCCAGTTACTGATGTAAACTTGGAAATGGTAAGTGTTTAGTGACCAGCTCTTTTTAAAACCTTCTTAGAAACTGCACTGCCGTACAGAATACTCAACGGTAGTTAATTCCTGTCATTCCGGAACCATGTGACAATACTGAAAATATCATTCCAAATTTCACTTGTACAAACATCATCAACAATGACAGGCGGCACTAGCTCCATTCACTCTCAAACTAATCATTTTACCTAGTAATCTCTCTCAACATATTGTACTCAAATTGCTCTTCGTTGTAAGAGAAACTGTTACTCTCTTCTGATTCATTTCCTGGAATTTGCAAACTTGCATATGACATCACATAGGTTAGACCGAGAATGGTGATATGTTTCCATTGCTTTGTTTTTACCATTCTACTTCACTTCATAAGCATACTCAGCATTTTATACAAAACATTGTTTGTACAGATTTGTATTAATAATAGCCTCAAGTGCATTTGGTGGCATTAAATAAAAATAAGGGTGTATGAAATCACGAAGAAAAAACAAATGTAAAAACAAAACACTATATCAACAGATAGCTTCAAATATGTCTAACTGCACAAGCAGACAGTTACATTTTTTCCTATGGTTCTATGGTTAAAATAGATATAAGGTTGAGTAATTTAAATATATCCCATATCTGATTATAACATGCAGTGTAGAGATTAGAAAATCTGACACATATAATAAAAAAGAAGGATATGTAATTTATTAATTGAAATTAATTTACAACTTCATTTTTACCTAGCTAATTGATTATAAAATATCTTGGGGACAAATTGAAAAAGAGTATAAGGATAATTATATTTTAAATGCACAAGAATTTCCAAATACATATTTTGAAACCTTTACTTTCAAAACAAGAAGAAAGATTTTAGAATTTTGAAATGATAGACTTGCATATTGAAAAAAAAAGTTAATAATAAATAAAAACATAGCCTTAACATTAATTTCAAAAAATTGTCAAAAGAAAGTAAAGATAACAATGAATGAATTTCAAATTTATTATAATTTATTAGTAATTCTGTATAGTTAGGATTTAGAATTCTGTGCTTTGATATATATATATATATATATTATGTTATATGAATATTTTATTAACATGAAGAAATTCTTCAGAACTGCCACATTGTTATGTTGTGGGCATTTTTAAAAAATATGTTTTTATATATTATATCTAGTTGATATGCTATTTAAGGTTTAAATTTATTCATACTTAAGTCTTTTAGAGAATGTTTGCTAGTAAATTGGTTATCTATTGTGAAGTTTTATATTTAAAAATTTTTTGTATTTGACATACCAATGAAAAATCAAATGTTAATTTATTACATTGTAATACAATAAAATTTTCATTTTATACATGTTAATTATGATCTTTATTGGAGAAAAATTTTAAATTGAAATGGAACAATGGAAAAAAAACCATAGTGCTTAACTTTAATTCCAAAAATGTGTTGAAAGAGTAAAGATGATAATGGAATGGATTTAAGATTAATTTCTTATTAATTTAGGATAACTATGATTTAGAATTCTGTACTTCAATATATATTATGTATATAAATATTTTATTAACACGAAGAAGTTTCTTCGTAACTGTAACATTGTTATGTTGTGTACATGTGTTTTAACTATGTTTTATATATTATAACTAGTTGATATACTCTTTAAGTTTAAATACACCCATGTTTTGGTCTTTTAAGAATGTTTGCTGTGAAATTGATTATCTTTTCAGATTTTTATATTTTAAAATTATTTATATTTGTCATATCTATGAAAAAATAAATTCACAATTCACTGTTAATCTAATTTCTTGGCTGAAGGAAGGAATTTTTATTTATTATAGCTATACAATAAAATTTTATGCATATTTATTATTACTATGGAAGAAAATTTCTAAAAAAATTATATTAAATTATTTTTTCTAAAACTGTATTTTAAAAACCATTATTCTAGAAAATTTACAAAAGGTTTAAATTTAATGATCATTGATATAATAAATCCCAGTTTTCTGAAAAGGGATTTTATATTATTGACGATAACAAAGAATAGTCCAGATTGTTTCAGTTGATAAAAGTACTGAAATATTCTTTTTTATTATATTTGTAACTACTAAGGCAGTTCACCTTCTCAAAATTGTAAACATTGTTGACATTACAAAAGTTCTAAAAATTAATTAAAAAAAATTAGTAATAAATTAATTGCCAATGTAATTAAAATATTAAATTTTTCATTGATATCATATTATTTATATCTATAATTTTTTATTGCTATATCATATCGAAAACAACTAATTATGTAGCATATAAATTACCAGATAAAACAATTAAGAATTACAATATTAATATGTTTTTCATCTGATTTTATTATTGCTTTTTTTTTATGTTGTTGGTTAAGTTTGTTTATACAATTTGAATTTCAAACTGTCAAAAAGTAAACATTTTCTTATTAATACGCTTTTATTAGCTTCACCTGCATGTTTGTATGTATGTTTGTATGTAACTCACTTTTTGGGCTCGATTTTGGGACTGATGGCGCCATCTACTGGCGAGTCAGTCAACTGATCCGCGATCGAATTGCGCTCTTCCTATTGGCCGAAAATTTCGGTGGCTAAAAAGAGGCGGATCTCAAAGGCATAGGAGTGCGATCATGTCGAATTGCGCTCTTCCTATTGGCCGAAAATTTCGGTGGGTAAAAAGTATGTAAACTTAGCGGATAACCGGCCAAGTGGAAAACAAAGTAAAAACAATTATACTTTAAAAAAAACTATAAAAAAATATGCTTTTAGAGTTAATCAGACTAAAAAGTAAAAAATAAATTAATAGTTTAAAAAAACTAAAAAATACGCTTTTAGAGTTAATCAATCTAAAAAGTAAAAAATAATTGTTAACATAAGAATAAAATGACTGACGAGAAAATGAATGTCACTGTTCTAAAAGCGTGGGATGCTTTGTATGACATTTTTAAACTAACTCTACATTTCGGAATGAAACTAGTGAGAAATTATAACGATTGATATCGAGCACCCCACGATTTTAGAACAGTGACATTCATTTTCTCGTCAGTCATTTTATTCTTATGTTAACAATTATTTTTTACTTTTTAGATTGATTAACTCTAAAAGCGTATTTTTTAGTTTTTTTAAACTATTAATTTATTTTTTTTACATTATATTACATATTTTTACACAACATTACATGTTTTTTTTAATTTTTTATTAACAATGTATTGAGAGGACAAATTTGAATAAGCAAAATCTGCTTAATTAGTAAAATAAATTCTTTCCATTGTTAAATCTTTTTAAAATAATTTTAATACATTAACAATTAATTTAACAAAAAGAACAAATTATTTGTTAGAAATGTACCCTATAAAAATTAGGTAAATAAAAAACTGAGTTGCATTTCTCAGAAATTTTTTTTAAATAAAAATATGAAACAAGAAGAAACTATAAAAACTATTAGAATTATTTCTTTCATGTGATCATTGCATTTGATATTGATTTAAAACAAATGTCAGAATATTTTTAAGGGGCTTTAGTAGCACTTTACATATCACAGATATTACGCTATTTTATTTACTATTTATGTATGATATCCAGCTGCAACGGTAAAATATAAAAATGGAAATTTTTACATCTCCCTATTCTATTGAAATTTTCAAGTAGTTTAATTTATAAAGACAAACAAAAGGACAGAAAATTTTTGAAATTCATTATATATACATTAGTTAAAATTTTTGTTTGAACATAGTTAATAAAATCTCAAACTCTTAAAAAAAAAAAATTTTTTATTTTTAAAAAATGAAACTTAATTTGCATGAAATGTATTCAGCATTTATTTATTAGTATAAAATATGATTATGAAACACTGGACATCTCAAACAGAATAATCTTCTTGAAAAATAAATATATTTTTTTAATTATCTGTAAGAAATTTTAATTATATATATTTTATTATCTTTAATTTCAGCTTTATAACAAAACAACAAAAATATTTCAACATTTTTTGATTTTCAATCCACGATTAACTAAATTTAATCCTTGCTTTTTAACAGGCATAGCTTGACCATAATGAATTTTGATATACATTAAATGAATGAAGCAGAAATTTAAAAAAAAATAATAATAAATAAAAAAGAACTCACACATTTTTTTTTATTTTTTATTATTGACATCTTTTGTACAATCATTATTTTTTAATACAAATTTTACGCTTTTATTTATTTCTTTTGAAGAAATGATTTTTTTGGTTAAATATGATGAAACGGTTATATGGTTTTATATTAAATGTTAGTAAATTTGGTGATGAATGTTATAAAAACTTTCCTGTAATAACCTTTATTTACATCCTTTTTTTTATGTTAAATACATAGGATATTAGAATGTCTAATAATTGAATTTGGACTATATATCAAGCAATGAATAAATATTAAAAAAATTCAAATAATTTTCTACCCATTTGTGAAATAAAACATTAAATATCCTCTAAGAATATTCATTTCAGATATTGTAGGATTAGAAAGTGTTAATGAAAATAATTAATACCCGCAAATGATTTAACAAATGTCACAAGTTAAAATTAATGTCACTCTTAAAATCAAATATAATTTAAACAGAAAAAGGACTATGGAATAAAAAACAAGAGAAAAAAGCTTTCCCTACACAATATATGAAGCTGAATCATAAAATTTTAAAAATTTTATTTTAATAATAATTATTTTCTTTCTTTCTTTTTTTTTTGTTAATCTTTAATTAAATTTTTAACTTATTATATTCTTATCTATCTTATATTTAATTTCTTACTCTAAATAATAGTAATAATAAAAGAAAAATAAAATAAAAAAAGGGGAGGTTTATTTTTACTTAACTCTTTACAAATAGACAAAGGCCAATAGACCAATGCAACTTATCTGTATAGTTCAAAATAGATCGCTACGTAATTAAGTTACTTCATAATATAGTTAACGCAGTTTTTATGATTATTATTAATTTTTAAGCAATCAGACCTGAATTTTCAATTCGAAATTTCTGACGATTGGTACATGATTTAATGTTATTGATTCTTACTAGATTAAAATTCGAAGAGACACCAGGTGTTGATTAAGTTTTAGATAGCTGTGCAAGCTAAAATGGAAGTTTCGTCATCACTTGAATTATAACAGCCATATATAAGCGAGGATGAAGTGAAAGTTTTAAACTGATGAAATCGTTATTTTCTTTAGAAATTCGTATACAAACATTCATGAAGGCAAGGAATTACATGATGTGCAATTTGATTGATGTAATGATGATTAAAAATGAAAAATTTGGCACTAGTGAAACTTCTTCGGGGTATCGAAATAAAGCAGCCTCTTATGGTAAACCTTCGATGAATCTTGCTACCCCGATTTCTCCCATTTTGAAGATATATACCCAATTGTTCCCACATTTAACATATTATCTTTAAAATTTATTTGCCAAGTTAAAGAATAGTTTTCTTTAAAGAACTTACATTGTATCATGTTTATCAAAACTTCAAAATCATTATATATCCCCAAATAATTTGTTCACAAATAAAAATTATATATAGAAGTTTTAATAATAATAAACTTCAATCTTATTAAAAGAAACACTTTATATCAAACACATTGTTTAAGTTCTGTCTTTACATTGAATGTATATAATGTACTATACAACATAGTAAATGTGTTATAACATAATAAAGTTTAATATAATACAACATAATAAAGTTTAATATAATACAACATAATAAAGTTTTAATAATAATAAAGTTCAATCTTATTAAAAGAAACACTTTATATCAAACACATTGTTTAAATTCTGTCTTTACATTGAAAGTACATAATGTACTATACAACATAATAACCACTTTTAAATTGTTCTACTTGTATATATGAGCTATTTCTCAACCGCCGACAGCATACTTACCTGGCACTGGAGTCATCTTTGATCAAGAAGGAGGATCTCCCGAGCAGAGGCCCGTCATAGCACTTCGATTGGGCTGACGTTCGCCACATCCGCAAACTGTGGTTGCTTGGGGTGCATAATTTTTGGTAGTTGGGGCTGCGTACGCGCGGCTCCACATAAATAACAAAGTAGAATAAATTTAAGCGTAATGAAGTAGATAGCGTAACACACTACTACGCATATTTGCTATGTCACACGCTACATGGCATATTTGGAGTATCCCTAGTCCCTAAATAGTAGCCAGCGGTTTAATCGAGTTCCGAATCGTTTCAGTTGGCAGCAAGTAGCGAATTTTTTTTATGTGGTCAAAGAAACGTTGTTCATTCATATTCAATTTCATAAATGAAAAGAATTTGGCTTAATTAGAACAAATATTTGTCAGACATAAAAAAAAGATATAGACTTTCTTTCGGCATAGAAAATCTTTAACGGTTTGTGCCGATATGCGATTATTTTTTTTTTTTTTTTCTTCATTTATATCCAAGCAGGAATTTTAGCAGTCACGGATTCGCCTTGGTTCTTCTGAGATGCGAAAATACGATATAATCTTGTATTACAAGATCTTCAAAATTACAGCTATGATATTTCTCTCCCCAAAAGACCGCGATCTGTTTTAAATATCAATAGTTAAAATCACTATTTCCTCTTTTTGAAGGACCCTCTTTACAAAATCTACCTCCGTCCACTATTAACATACTCAAGTCCAGTCTGGGGATCGGCATCCAAATCAAATATTGCTATCATCAGTCGCCTTCAAAACAAAATTCTCCGCATGATTATTAACGCTCCTCGGTTATATCGCAACGCCGACATTCATTACTCTCTCAAACTCTCCTCAATTTATTTATAAGCTTGCGCATAACTTTTTCTCCAATATCCCAAACATTGATAATGAGCTTCTCAAAGGACTTCCCACCTTTGATATCCCTAATCCAAAGAACGCGAAACGCCCACGCACCTCTCTCCTAAATGAATTGTTTATTTTTCCCTTCGCCGCCGTTCCGACTAGCGCTGACCTCGATTTGCTTTCACTTTTTCCCAGTTCGCTCTTTCAGTCTCTAGGACCGCGCTTCAGGTTGTTTATTTTCGTTTATTCTGTTAAGTTCTCAACACTATCTAGCGATTCTTTCAACGATTTAATCATTTCTGTTTTCTCTCTATCGAGTATATGTAACTTCCTTTTTGTGCTCTTTCAGTTACTTATTCATTTTATTTTAATTCTCTCCCAAGTATTTTAATTAC
Source organism: Caerostris darwini (assembly GCA_021605075.1). NCBI lineage: Eukaryota > Metazoa > Arthropoda > Arachnida > Araneae > Araneidae > Caerostris > Caerostris darwini. Next base: position 21,408 of record BPLQ01012138.1, on the reverse strand, counting down.
TTTCATCGCTTATTATTAAAATAATAATAATATAAAAACGGAGCTTCAACAAAACTCAAATCATCATCTGAAGGACCAATGCTTTCCTCTGTACTGCAATGGATGTCCGGTTTTCATTACGGCGGTCTAGTGGTCTCTGTTATGCAGTTGCATCATTGTTCATTAGTAAAATAATCCAGTTTTTCAGGAGAACGATGAGATAGCACTTTATGATGAGCATCTGTCCCCAGAACCATTCAGAAAAAGCAATGTTATAAAATATGAGCAAACGAATACACATTTGCCCGTTTACAAATGTTAATTATGTTTATTGATAGCTTGCTAATTTTGAATCGGTGTATGTAGACGGAGTACCTTGGTCGTGAAGCGACCAAACCTCCAAGTAGCAGCGTAGAAGATATTTTCAGTCTGTCAAAGCCCATTGTAAATTGTTAGATCATTGCATAATTTATATTAAAAAAGAAATATAGAAATTTTCAGAGAAAAACAAACATTAAAACAAAAACTATCAAAAAGATACAAAAGAAACAGAACCGTAGCACGAATGAGCACCCACGCAGTAGCAGTTCAAATAAACGAACACTCGCGAAACATGAACCTAAAACAAGCATAACCAGGACCATAGACAAAAGTAAAAAAAAAAAAAGAAAAACCCGTCTACTTATTAATATTTAATACATGCTTCGGTCTTTTACGATAACAAGGAATTGAAATGTCATAATTAAATTTGGTTAAATCACTAATTACAGAATTATTAGAACTATTGATAGAATCATAAAATTTTTTTAGCAATTTTAGCAACATATTCACGAAAGCTAGGCATAGATAAGGAGTGTTTAATTTCTTTGTTTCTGAAATCAACAACAACATCAACAATCATTCTAATCATCAATCATTGGAGCATCAACAATCTTTCTAATTACTTTGTTTTCAAGTCTTTCGAGAATGAGAAAGTTACTGTGTGCAGTAGAGCCCCAGACTGGACTCGCAGATGCTATTATAGGACGAAGATAAGCTAGATAAATTAGTTTTTTAAGTTCAATGGTTAGTATAGAGTGTCTACCTAAAACAGAATAAAATTTTCTTAATTGGTTATTGAATTTATTTCTTAAGTAATCAATGTGAGCTTTATATGTTAGTTGACGATCAAGAATTACTCCTAAAGCTTCTTTAGACCAGGAAATGTTAGTATTGTAAATAGTTATGTTAGGAGGATTATAACTATTTTTCTGGTAAATAGTACTGCTTCAGTTTTCGCGACATTAAGTTTAATTTTCCATTTGTCTAACCAAATTTCAAGTTCATTTATGTAATTTTGTAAATTTTTCTGAATAATGTGTAATTGCCTCCCCTGTGTAATAATAGCTGTATCATCAGCATAAAGCGTCAATTTAATCCTGTAGTCTTGTGGAATGTCATTTGTATAGATATTGTACAAGAAGGGTCCTAAGATCGAGCCCTGAGGAACACCTGCGAGAATATTACAACTTTTGGAGTCTACTTGGTTGACAGATACAATAAAACTCCTCTCAGTGAGGTAATGCTTGACGATTTTTATGAGGAATGGAGAATACTTGAATTTAATCATTTTAAAAATTAGTCCGTTGATCCACACTCTGTCGAAGGCTTTCGCTACATCAAGGAAAATTGCAGCTGTGTCTTGCTTCCAAGAGAACCCTTCGGAGATGGTCTCAGCGATATTATATAATTGATGAGTAGTTGACAAATCTTGAGTAAAACCAAATTGCTGTGGGATGAGAATATTTAAATCTTTAGATTCTAGATTGAGAATGTCCGCTATGACTCTCTCTACTATTTTACTTAGAGTAGACAGAAGAGAAATTGGTCTATAGCTATTTGGAGAAGTGGGGTCCTTACCCGGCTTGAGAATAGGAAGTATTCTTGCTGTTTTCCAACATTTAGGGTAATAGTTGTGTGTTAAAATGGCATCAGTAATTTTGCAGATTTGAAGAATAATTTTGGAGAGAATGTTTTTGAGCATCTTGTTAGTAATACAGTCTATGCCTGGAGTTTTGCTGACTTTTAGAGTAGAGATGATGTTGATTATGGTAGAAGCTTTAGTAGAGGGAACATTATTATTTGAGCTGTTATTCATTGCAAGGAAGGATGTAATGGTGTTTTCCACTTCAGAGACAATGTTATTGTTGGTGGAGGGGTTCTCCTGAAATTGCTCTTGTAACGTGTTGGCAAGAATTTCAGCTTTAGCTACATCAGTAGTGATTGTAGAGTTGGAGCTTTGAATAGAATTAATTTTGTGTCTTTTTTTTCGATATCTGCCACATATTTTCCAAAATGGAGCCATCCTCGACATTTGCGGTTTCGAGCCGCCTGTCCCAACAATCATTTTTATACTTGACAATAGCTTGTTTGATGACGGTTATATATGTTTTTACTTCGTGGATCATGATAAATTTGCCATAATTTTCTTGCATTATTTCGGTTAGTAATTAGAATCTTAATAGATAGGGGTAAGTATGTTTGATTATTAGTAGGAAGAGGCTTGGAGGCAGCTTGATGAGCAGAAATAATTTTAGTAGTTAATTCATTAATTGCATCTTCAATTTCTTTAGGATAAGTGTGAAGGAGTAATTAAAATTAGTATCAAGAATGTTAGAAAATTTTGACCAACAAGTAGTAATATTCGGGTTAGGCATAACATGCAGCGCGCGAAAGTTATAATCAATAATTACCGGATTATGGTCTGAAGAAAGTTCATCTAATGAATTAATGGTATTATTAAAATGGAAGTTGTTAGTAACTACTAAATAAATTATAGAGGTGGAGTTAGTGCCAATTCTGGTAGGTGTATTAGGAGCAATAATATCTAAATTAAGGTTATGAGGATATTTTTGGAAGACAGCGCCAGTATTATTTTTGTAAGTGCAACCCCAATTAGTATTATACGCATTAAAATACCCCGCAAGAATAACGCTATTATTAAGGGAAAATAATATATCCAAATCATTAGTAAGGTTAGTAGTAGCAATAGCATTTGGGACATAAACAGAATTTACATACAGAGAGGGAAGATGAGGAAAATTTAGAGAGATAATGGTGGCTTTGATCCCAATTAGCTGCTGAGTAGCGATGTGACTATGAGGCACAGAGTTCTTGATAAAAATGCCGGTACCCCCAGAAGCCAGTGAGTGTATTTATGTCCATGCTAGTAAGATAAAAATAAAACAAGAAGGAGTAATTAAAAAGGATGGCGCAATTATAAAATAATTCGCTGGTAACAATTTAATAAAATAGGGTTACCCATTTCATGGGCAGCCTTAAAGATGAGAAATTACCAGAAAAATTGGAACTTCCAGATAGCTTGCTAAGTAAAATCGGGGTAAGTACACGGAGTTCCTTGGTCGCGCAGCGACCACACTTCCAACCTGGTAAATGGGATTACGTAACGTGAGGTCTTGCCCTTTGCCAGTTATAAAAAATATAGAAAATTTAATAAGAAAAACAATAATAACAATTAAGTTACTAAAAGCAACAAATAAAATTTAAAAAGAAACAAAAAGAATTTAACAAAAAAAAGAAAAAAAAAAAAACAAGAGGAAAAATTAAAAATCTTAGCAAAAACGAGCACAGACGGAGTAACTAAATAAAATCACGCGAGATGCGAGAGAGAGAAGATCCATTAAGAAACCAAAACCATCGTTTCAGTCCACCAGAGCGAAGGCGAAAATAACCTTTGATCTTGAGAAGCAACCATCTGTTGTCTGGGAAGAAACTAAAAGTGAGCGCATTATTTATTAATATTAAGTACGTATCGTGGGCGTTTGCGGCTGCTGGGAAGAGATATATCATAATCAAAATTTTGAAGATCTTTTAGGACCTGGTTATTGGAATGAGAAACAGAATCATAGAAATTAACAGCAATTTTTTGTACGTAGTCTTTAAAGCTGGGAACAGAGAGCGAATATCTAATCTCTTTATTACTAAAGAACCAGGGTGAATGCGTAATCATTCTCAAGATCTTGTTTTCAAGCCTTTCCAGAATCAGGAAGTTACTGTTCGCAGTGGAGCCCCATACTGGACTCGCATATGCTATGATAGGTCTGAGATAGGAGAGATAGATTAGTTTTTTAAGTTCCAGTGTTATAGCTTGCATCATCATCATTCAACGCACGGAGTATCTTGGCCGTGTATGGCCTTAAGACTCCTAATCTTGAGGAATAAAGTTCATTGGAAACAAAAAACATGAATACAAACAAAAGCAGTGAGCATGATTATGTCCATTGTTAGTACAAAAAAGAAGAGAGTAAAAACAAAACGCAGAGTAAATAAAAGAAAGGCGCAATTAAAAAATAATTAAATAAGAAGCAACAAGCGCAATTACTTAATGAATTTAAAAAGAAGCTGCATTTTTTCAAAGGGGTTAGTAGCATTTTTAAATTGTGAGTAAATATTGTCAAGCCCTCCAAACGTGTTAAAGAGATTAACAATTTCTTTTAGAACATACATTGCCTTAGTGGCAGAGTCCGCAGTGAGATCAGTATTGTCATCGTTGATATTTTGAGGCAGATGGTTTGTGACCAACGGCGCAGCGTGAGAGATCCTGGGTGTACCTTGGAAGAAACTTGCGTAGGATACGCCCTCCGAGACTTGCCGGCTGGTGAAGGCGGGTCTTGTTGGCGCATGGCCCTGATTGGGTGGTAGGCGGGGCTTTGGAAACATCGGGCAACCTCTCCAAGCGGCAAGGTGCCCCATCTGGTGGCAGTTGATACAGGTGGGGTTTTCGATCCTCTCCTTGATATGGCAGTCTTTTAGGTGATGCTCACCTCCGCATTTTAAACACCTCTTCTTATAGTTGCAATTCTTGGATGAATGGTGAAAGAGATTGCAAGAAAAGCACTGTGAGGCTCCTGGGCGGCGATTAAACTTCTCTACTCGGACCGAGTAGTGGAGTAGCCGGTTGACTTCGAAGAGCTTGACGTTCTCCGGGGCCTTGCGATATGTGAGTTGCCACACCGGGATGGGGGCTTTAGTCTTCAAGTTTGTTAACTGTCTGACTTGGTCTATCAAGAGACCGAGTTCAGAGAGTCCTGCCGCTATTTCTTCAGAGGAGTGGGTGACATGCAGACCTTTAAGCACCGCTTTCAGCGGGCGTTGATTTTTTGGTGTTATAACAAAAATTCTAGCTGCTTCTCCGTAAGAAAGCGGGTGACAGCACGATGAACATCCGTGTTGGCCGGGAAAATCTTCAGCTGCTCACCGGCAAGCTTGATACGAACATCATCCTTATGCAGAGTGCTGATTTCAGCAACATGCAATTTAAGTGCGTCAGTGAACCGCACCATGATGGGCGGCAGTTTAGGCTCGGCAGCTACAGGCATGTCAGCAGGATTGTCATCTTCAATCTCAACATCAGATAGTTGCTCAAAATTGTTAGTAGTAGCAATGGGATTAGTGATATTAGTTTCAACACTAATGCGAGCAGTATGCCTTTTAGGCGGTTTAAGAAAGCCGTCACTAGGAGCAGCCGCAGCGGGTCTTTTAGGCTTTTTAGTTTTAGAACTAATCTTGCTCTTGGAGCTTAACTTTACCTGCGCATTACTGTGCCTAGCGCAGTTAGTAAGTGGACATAATCGAAGCTCACTTACCCGTTTGGTTGCCTCAGCTAGGGCTGCTTCCGCTGTTTTTAGTCCATCCATGGTGGGTTTAAGGGCAGTCCGCTGAATGACACCTCCGTCAATCAGGATGTTTTGATTCTGTAGAATTTGTTGGATCAAGTCCACAGCCTTCTCCTTGTCTTTGAGTTGGGCGCGAGCCGCAGTGATGGCGGTGCAGTGATCGGCATCAGAGAGCAGGGGAGGTTCCGTTAACATAGCTTCAGCGGCAGCGCTGGAACTGGGTACTTGCAAATGGTCCTTAAGAGGACCGTTCCCCGTAGAAAAACATGCTGCATGGTTGGAAAATTTTTCTTGAAAGTAGCCAAATCTTGTAAGAGCTTACGCGAATTGCAAGCAGCAGAATCCAAATCAGCAGTAGGATCCATGGCGATTTGACTCTGGAAACTCGGGCAATCAGTTCTCTCCATCATACTAGAAAGTCCCGCATAAATACTCATCACACTAGAAAGATTTTAGGTAAGTATCTGACTCTCAAGTATAACACTCATCTCAACATCATCATGCCCGTTATAGCTTGCTAAGCAATGAACTACATCATTTTATAAAGACTGTCAATTTAAAAAAAGTGGTAGCAAAGGAAGAAATTTGTTAATTTTGAAAAGTAGTGCAGCATTTTTTGCGCGTGACGAGATATAGCATTTCTGTCCTCAGGAGAAATGGATCTATGTTATCTAACAAGTGCAAAATAATAATAACCTTGTCACTCAAATCTGACAGTAGATAAGCAGTGTTGTGGATAATGATACATCATGAAATTAGCGATTTTTCTGTTCTACCTTCACACATCGAAACATTTACAGATGGGATATGGACTATGTGATGAATTGCTGCATCATGATTGGTGATAGTCTATGGGCTAATGAAGTGTGCACTCCAATGAGAATTAAGGGAAGCTGCCCCTTCCCTCTTGATGGATTTTTTTTAAATGGAGGTTTTGGGAAAAAGAGAGAAGAGAATTAGGCGACGGTTGTTGTCTTGCGTTGTCTTCTTGTCTAAAGTTGAGTGAATATGTCGGAGATTCAACCTGTTTACAAAGTGAGCCCTTTGTGGTTTCGTGTATCACGTCGTATGATAATTAAGGTCCGACGCACCCGAAGCATTAGATTTGTTGACTCAAGAATTTTGAAAATGTCTGACCGTCCAGTGAACTGCATTTGTGAATTTAATTTATGTTTTTAATTTTTATTTCTTTGTAAATAGGGTTCGATATATATATATATATATATATCTGTGTGTGGAGACTTCTCTCCCAGTCTAACAAATTCATTACGAGTCGGAATCCCCACTCTTGTAGGGTGGGGCTGTGGTGTCTAGGGGTTGATTTAATGAAATGAAGAAACTGGATGTTTCTTTTAAGGTCAACAGCCATTTAATTACGCATCATAATATGTAAAGCGATATTTACATTGACTATTAACTCATCACAAACATTTTCCCTCGCTGCGTGCTGCAGCCTGCTACCTCGTCTGGCCCAGTCAGACAGCTTTCCTTCTCCCTTTTTCAACAAGATAGTTCCTCTTCTGGCCACTAGATGGCTGCACATGACGGCCTACTTTCAATGTTAACTTCTTTTATTTTTTCCTATTTTTAATCCAGGTACTGATTCTATATTGAAAATTGTTGCTAATTCAGTTACCTTCTATCTTCATAATTATTATTTTTAATTATTTTAACTTTTAACTACAACCGAATTTTAGTAATTATACTATTTTCTTCTTAATTTTTCATTATAACTTTTATTCATCTGATTGAAAACTTTTTAAAAACTTTATTCAATCAGCAATTCCTATTCAATTAATTTTTCCTTAAATTTTCTCCTTTTAATCTGTCACTTTAATACATTCATTTTGGTAATCTTTATTTTTAAAATAATTCTTATTTTAAATTTTTAATTCGTCAACCTGACTTAACTTTAAAAATTCTTTTTTAAAATTCTATTCGTCTTTTCTTAAATTTTTATAATTTTTTTATTCAACCTTTTACTATTTTAATTATTTTCCAATTTTAAATACTTTTATTTTATTAATTTTTACTCTCCACATATTATTATCTACTTAGTTATTGCCGCTCTACTTCCTATAAATCGCTCACAGACGGCAGCCTAAGGCACTCCCAAATCAAACATCGCTGTGAACAAGATTTATGTTTTGTAAATAATTTTTGTATTTAATCAAGTTTTGAATTAAGTCACCTGCGTGTGGTTTTCCCAGTTCCCACCTAGTTGGGGATGTTTTTTTCTTTTTATTTATTCCCTTCTGTAACCTTCCCTTTGTTTTTATTTAATCCCCCCGACGTCAAGTCACGTAAGTACCATCTCCCCCCATCCTTTTCTACTATATATTGAATTTATATTTTACGAATTTATGAGTTTTAAACTCAACTGCCTAATTTCTCGCAAGAGTAGGCTAGCGATCAAACACAAGTTTCTGCTCTACAAATCTATCATTAGACCTATTTTGGTTTATGGTAGCCCGATATGGGCTTCTACTTCCCTCGCTAATATAAAGAGACTGCAGTTATTTCAGAATGAACACCTGGCTATGATTGCTGACGCACCATGATCATTCATAGAGTCAGCATTCATAGAGATCTAGACCTCGATCCTATTCCAAAAATTTCAAAGAATTTTCTTGAAAAATGTCCTCAGGTTAGCAATGAGTTAATCCGACTTATTCCCATGGGGGGAAAAGTTATCAAAAAAGACCTAGGGCAGTCTATGACGTCTCGTATGAGTGTTTTCCTAAAGTTAAGAGACACCATGGCTGTTATTCTGAACAATCGCAAGCGAATTCGGATAATGGGGTGAACTTAAACGTTCGCTGAGACAATTTAACTCATTCTGCATTTGACGATTACTTTGCCTTAAAAATTACCGACCTTCCAATAACCAAGACGAACTGCCGCGAGGTTGAGGGTTCGAAACTGAACTCAGCTCCTTTCGCTACGTTGTGCACCTAAATTTTTATCTTTCCCACCAGTAACACTTTACGTTTTTATTGTACGCTTTTTTTTGTTAGGAAAATAAAAGGATGAAACAAAATAAAAAAAAAAAACATCGGTTCTGATATCGGACTTTTATTTTTTGTGAGGAAGCTTTAGCTTTTACCTTTCAGATCACCAGTAGATTTTCGGAGTGCATTGGTCGTGCAGCGACCACAAACCTCCGTCCTGAAAAAAATAAGGTTTTTGTCGATTGGTCTAAGTCCATTGCCGGTGTAAAAAAATTTTAAATTTACAGAAAAAGTAGATAATTAATTGAATAAAAATTACAAATAAATAAACTAGATAAAAATATTAAGAGAGATAAAAAAAATTACAGAAGGAAAGGAAAATTACAAAATCAAGGCATACTGTAATAAAAAAGAAAAGTGAAAAGTTAATAAAAAACTGAGCACTGCCGTAATGAATACAGAAGAAAGAATTGGTCCTTCAGAAAGAGGAAATAGTGATTTTAATTATTGATATTTAAAACAGATGGTGTTCTTTTGCTATTTTTGGGAAGAGAAATATCATAGCTGTAATTTTGAAGATCTTGTAATACAAGATTGTTAGAGTTGGAGAGATTATCATAAAAATTAATCGCTAGTTTTTCAACATATTCAACAAAACTGGCGACAGGGATGACATACCGGAACCAAGACGAATCCGTGATCATTCGGATAATTTTGTTTTGCAGTCTTTCGAGAATTGTGATGTTTGCTTTAGAAGTAGAGCCCCAAACTGGACTCGCATATACTATAATGGGTCTGAGGTATGAAATGTAGATTAGCTTTTTAAGTTCAATTGATAGTGAGGAGTTTCTACGTATTAAAGGAAAGAAATTTATTAATTGGTTATTAAATTTATTGCGTAGGTATTTAATGTGAGAGCAATAGTTTGGATTCTTATCTAATATCACACCTAAGTATTTTGCTTCTTTAGACCAGGAAATGTTAGTATTATAAATGGTTATGTTAGGAGTATTAAATTTATTTTTCCTGGTAAATAGTACTGCTTCAGTCTTCGCGACGTTAAGTTTAATCTTCCAATTGTTAAGCCAATTTTCAAGATTATAGAAAATAATTTTGTAAATTTTTCTGTATAATGTGTGTGCGCCGCCCCTGAGTAATTAAAGCTGTGTTATCTGCTTAGAGTGTTAAAATAATTTTGTGATCTTGAGGAATGTCATTAATATAAATGTTATGAAGAAATGGTCCCAAGACAGAGCCCTGAGGTACCCCAGTAAGAATATTACAGACTTTGGAGTCAGTATTTCCAACAGATACAACAAAATTTCTTTTCGTTAGATAGTTTCTGATGGTATGAATTAAAAAAGAAGAAGAATTAAACTTAATCATTTTATAAATCAACCCGTCGATCCACACTCTGTCGAATGCTTTAGCGACATCCAGAAAAATAGCAGCAGTATCTCGTTTCCAGGAAAATCCTTCAGATATGGTTTCAGTAATATTTATACAGTTGGTGGGTGGTCGAAAGATTTTTAGTAAATCCAAATTGTTGAGGGATTAGTACATTAAGATTAGTAGAGTTTTCATTCAGAATATTAGCAATTACACGTTCAATTATTTTACTGAGAGAAGAAAGCAGAGAGTTAGGACGGTAGCTATTAGGAGAAGTAGGGTCTTTTCCAGGTTTGCGTATCGGAAGAATGCGAGCAGTCTTCCAACACTGAGGAAAATAGTTAGTATTAAGAATGGCATCAGTAATTTTACAAATTTGGAGAATGAATTTGAAAGGCAAGTTTTTGAGCATTTTATTAGTGATTGAGTCAATACCAGGGGTTTTGTTAATTTTAAGAGAAGAAATACATTCGATAATAGAAGAAGCTTTAGTAGCCGGGATATTGTCAGCATCCTTATTTTGCGATAAGAAGGAAGAAATAGTATTTTGAACTTCATTAGAGGTATTAAGATTATTAATATCGTTTTCAGTAAATTGGTCTTTTAAAGTGTTTGCAAGAACCGCTGCTTTGTCAACATTGGAGGTGACAGTCGTTTGATTATTAGTCAGAGACGCAATTGTGGACCGCTTCCTTCTAAAAGATCGTGTTGGATTCCAGAGTGTTCCGTCCTCTGCATTCACCGTTTGTAACCTTCTGTCCCAGCATTCATTCTTATATTTTAGGTAGCCCTACGGACGATGTTTTGATGATGATTGTAGTCATTTTTACTAACAGTGACCACAAGGTCACTGTTAGTCATTATTAGTCAAGGTCAAGGTTAGTCAAGATCTTTAGTGACCACAAGGTCAATTATAGAAGAGGAGTTAGTACCGATTCTGGTCGGAGTATTAGGTGCTAGAATTTCAACATTAAAATTAGTAGCATAATTAAGTAGAGTGTTGCCGGTGTTATTGTTGTAGTGACAACCCCATGCAGTGTTTTGAGCATTAAAATCTCCCGCCAAGATTACACTATTGCTTAAAGAAAAGAGAGTATTCAGATCACTATTGAAATTAACGGATGCAATACCATTAGGCACATAAACAGAGGCAATAGTTAAGGATGGGAAATTAGGAAAGTTGAGTGAAACAATTGTGGATTTTATGCCAATTAGATGCGGAGTTGCAGTATGAGTGTGCGGAAGAGAATTTTTAACAAAAATACCCGTACGACCAGAGACTGGATCCAGAGGACCATCTTTTCTGTAGAAAGTGTATCCCATTAAAAAAGGTGTTTGTGAAGTTTTAAGGTGAATTTCCTGAAGCAGTACTAGATCTGGATTATAGTTATTGGTAAATTCAGTAAAATCAAGCATTTTATAATATAAGTTACATGCATTCCAGTAGCATATGCGAAGACCAGAAACCAACTGAGTCATTAGCTGAGAAGTTAGGGACGCCAGGCCATCAATAAAGACCTGGAGCTTGTCTGCTTTATTATTTGCAGAACTTAACTGTTGGATGAGACCATCCACGTTGTTTAAGTTACTAAAAATTGACACAAATTCTTTCATAATGAAAAGTGATTTTTGAATAAATTGGGCGTTATCAGAGAGACTCTGTAATTCAGTCAGTTGGTTTTGAGTTGTGACATTGGTGGAGCTATTGACATTATTAATTTGTTGCGTTTTGGCTGCCGCCGCGAAGGAGAAGTTAGAATTAACCGGTCGTGACGGGATGTATCTAGGAAAAGTAGCAAATTTGGTGGAGTTAGGTTTAATTTTGGGGAACTTAAAACATCCTCTCCATGCAGCAATAAGACCTGATTCCCCACAGTTGATACACTTAGGAATTTCAAGACGTTCCTGATTTTGGCACTTCTTATGGGAGTGTTCTTCTCCGCACTTTAAGCATCTAGGTTTGAAACCACAATTATTAGAGCTATGGTGAAAAAAGTTACATTTGAAACATTGTAATGTAACTGGCCTTATATTGAATTTTTCCACTGTGACAGTTAGGTATAATAGTCTATTTAATTTAAAATTTTCATTATTTTTATTAGATCTGACTAAAGAAATTTGGAATATTGGGAGAGGTTGTTTGTCCTTGAGTTGTGTGCGTGAGTTGTTGAGGTTTGTGCGTGAGTTGTATAACTTTTTCAACTGCAAATTTTTTTTCTGCAAGAGCAGCCTGAATATCCTCTATCGGAGTATTTTTTGGAAGTCCTGCTTTTAGAGGCCTTAAGAATTTTGGCATGATGATAAAGAATTCAATTCCGTTTTTATTGAGGTATCTGGTGATTTCACGATGCTGATCCTCGCTGTTGGGAAATATTTTAAGCATTTCCCCTGCTAACTTAACGTTCACAGTGTTATTGAAGTCCTCGTCGAATTTTTTAAGCATTTCTTGCAAGTTTGATTGCGGTTTGACCATGATTGGAGGAAGCTTCCTCTCTACTATAACCGTTTCCTCTGATTCATCAGTTACGGCAGTGCTCAGCGTAGCATATTTATTATCAGTAATAGTTTTGACATTTTCAGCATTACCGGAGATAAAGTTGGCCTTAGCCGTATGCTTTCGATTAGGTTTTTTAAAGTCTTTAGAGCTATTAGCCTGATCATTATGAGAGGATATCTCACTAGCTGCACGTTTAGTAGTAGTTTTTGACTGATTAGATTTTAAGTCAGCATGATGAATTTTACACTCGGCAATAGGGCAAATACCAAAACGACTTACCCATTTCAGGAGATACTCCTTCTTCTTGGAGAGGTTGGCATTAAGCTCGAGATAGTCATTTTGAAAATGCGATTTCTTTGCAGAGGTGAGGATTTCAGCAAACACTTCCATTTCTTGATGCGCTGATACCAATCGGCGGCACAATCCTTGCGGTGTCATCTTATTTGATTCATTAATTTGAATGGCGTTGACATCCGAGCCCGGCGACGAGGATACTTGCTGATGGACCTGACAAGGTCCGTTCCCCTCCATAGAAACTTCCATATCGATCATCGTTAAAAGCAGACAAAATCAGCAAACGAGAAAAACACGAAAGCTGAACAGCAATATCACATCCTCATCAGCAATCTTCCGAGCATCAAACCAAAACTCTGTTCGAAAAAAAAAATACAATTTCATGTTTTCTGCTGTTATAATTAATTACATATTATTAAAAAAGTGGTATACAGCAATCGTTTTTTCGAAAATTAAAGCGAAACAATATTCAGAATTAGATTAATGCTTTTTTTTTATTTGAAACAAAACATTACTCTAATTTTTGAATTAATGTTTAAACAATAATTATATATATTTTTTAAACATATGAATTATATTAGAAGGAGAAATTTTACTGTTTGCATAAAAACATATAATTATCGAAATTATTAAGATTCAGAAAAAGCAATGTTTAAATATTAAAACAAATGGATAATAATCATTGAAAACAGATAATTGGATAATAATCATGAAGGTGCAATTCAAACATAAGAAATACACAAATACTGTAAACGATAAACAATTATATAGGAATAAAAATATAATTTTTAATTTTTTTCCTAAATTTTAATTAAAAAGAATAACTTAAACAATATAACTTAAACAGACGATTTTTTTTTTAAATTGAACCAAAAATATTTTATAAAGAAATGATATATTTTGTGTTGAATTGCGATAGTTATAATATTTTTTGTTGAAAACAAAATCATTATTTTATTATGAGAATTAGTTTATTTATTAAAATTTTAGATAACAATTATAAAAACAGTTTCAATGTTCTTTATTTTTATATAACATATAATTTATTATTATAAGTAGCAAGATTAAATAAATAAATCGTTTAAATTATTTTATTTAATTACTTTAATTATACTACTTAAAGCTATTATTTTATGAACCTGTTATGTTATTTTAAGCCCATTAACAAAATTTAATCATTAATTGTTTCTTATGTAAAAGAAACTGCATAAAAACCGTTTTTAATAAGGTAATTTGAGAATTATATGAATGAAATCAGATGATAATAATCAAAAAATATATTCTTAAAATGTGTGCATTTTTTAATCTATCTTCCTTAAAGTTTTTACAAAAATTATTTGAATTTTCTATTTATAAATTAGTTTATTATTTTAAAAGAAGTTAATAGTATTTTCGAGAAATATTTGATTATTATTGTTAATGAAATTGTCTTATAATAATGAAAAAATATTTTTGTTGTTCATATTGTCTAAAAATTCACGATTTATCGTGAATATTAGCTTATTTATCTTACAGTTTTTACTAATTATAAAATTATAAATTTAATTAATAAATAAGCATTGTGGTTTTAATTAATTATTAAGTTATATGCTATTATTACAATACATATACGTTATGGTACAATATTAAAATTTTTCAGTTGTTATTTCTTTTGCTAATTACTTATGAATATGATGAAATTTTATTGATAGTAATAAAATCAAAAGGAGATATCGAATAACGTTAACTATCGCGGTGATTTTATAAGTGATTTATTTGTGATTTTGTTGTTGTTTATCATGATTTTCGGTTGAAAAATATCAGCTAGAATCTTTAATAAAATTACTTCTGAAGTTAATTGTAGTTTAGAATTTTATGAAATTTCATTCAATTGAAAATTATTAAAAAAATAAAAGGAATTGAAATTTATGATTACTTAAATTAATAGTGTTAAACTTAATAAATTTAAATGATTCAGTTTTTTCGTGCCCTATAAATTTGTCGAGCCATATAAATTCTTGAAATGATCCTACTAGGAAATTTGACTTCATACAAGATATTCTTTACACATCAACAATTTTTGAGAGCAGTTGACGGCAATAGATTGAAGCCTAAGCCTGCCCTCTAAGCTGCTCAATAAGCCTGCCCTCTGAGCTGCTCAATAAGCCTGTCCTCTGAGCTGCTCAATAAGCCTGCCCTCTATGCTGCTTAATAAGCCTGCCCTCTATGCTGCTTAATAAGCCTGCCCTTTATGCTGCTTAATAAGCCTGCCCTCTGAGCTGCTCAATAAGCCTGCCCTCTGAGCTGCTCAATAAGCATGTCCTCTAAGCTGCTCAATAAGACGACCCTCTAAGCTGCTCAATAAGCCTGCCCTCTGAACTGCTCAATAAGCCAGCACTTTAAGCTGCTCAATAAGCCTGCCCTCTATGCTGCTTAATAAGCCTGCCCTCTGAGCTGCTCAATAAGCATGTCTTCTAAGCTGCTCAATAAGCCTGCCCTCTGAACTGCTCAATAAGCATGTCTTTTAAGCTGCTCAATAAGCATGTCCTCTAAGCTGCTCAATAAGACGACCCTCTAAGCTGCTCAATAAGCCTGCCCTCTGAACTGCTCAATAAGCCTGCCCTCTGAACTGCTCAATAAGCCAGCACTTTAAGCTGCTCAATAAGCCTGCCCTCTGAGCTGCTCAATAAGCCTGCCCTCTAAGCTGCACAATAAGCCTGCCCTCTGAGCTGTGCAATAAGCCTGCCCTCTGAGCTGCTCAATAAGCATGTCTTCTAAGCTGCTCAATAAGCCTGCCCTCTAAGCTCTAAGAAAAAAAAAAAAAAAAAAAGGGGGGGGGAAGACGTGTTTTCTTTTTTTTTTTTTTTTGCCATTAAGCATGATTGAGAATGCTCTGAGCTGGAAAAGAATTTGGTAATTCGGTTTCTTGCTGCGTTTAAAAATACGACTGGCCACGACGTCACGATTGGCCATGTCACGTGGTACAAACACCGCGCAATGCATTACAGGGTAACCTAGATGTACTTGTGCGATGAAACTTTGTTAGATTGGATTTCTTTTATAATAAATCAACAATGTAAAATAAATGTCACTGAACTGCTCAAACGGTCAAATAACATTTAAAGGGCCAGCGGGTTATTTTATTAGCTATTCTATTTTTCAGCGTTATTGGGCTGTTGTAAAGTTTGAGGTTTGAAATCCCACAGAACACAGACAAAATGATATTATTATGAAATTGGTTTGTTATTAAGATATTAACACGTCTTCAAAGCATTTTCTGGGAGCCTGTTGGCCGACTGGCTAGCGCTCACAGGTTTTGGGTTCGAGTCCCGGCGGTGCCATGTATATTTGTGAGTGGTTCGGAATCCCCTTTAGACAGTAGGTCCCGGTCTGTTTAGCGTAAAGTGGGCGCAAGATGACCATACAGCGACAAACCAAACCAATCAAAACATTTTCCGGTGAACAGATGATAATGATACGTATGATTAGGATTATTATGGAATCCAACCAAATGGTCCTTAGAATGGAAGATTCTGTCTTTTTCAGGGGGGCCTGTTGGCCGACTGGCTAGCGCTCGGTACCACAGGTTTTGGGTTCGAGTCCCGGCGGTGCCATGTATATTTGTGAGTGGTTCGGAATCCACTTTAGACAGTAGGTCCCGGTCTGTTTCGCCTAAACTGGGCGCAAGATGACCATACAGCGCCAAACCAAATCAATCAAAGCATTTTCCGGTCACAGATACCATTATGGAAACGAACGCCCAGCTGATTCTTAGAATGGAATCCAACCAAATGGTCCTTAGAATGGAAGATTCTGTCTTTTTCAGGGGGCCTGTTGGCCGACTGGCTAGCGCTCGGTACCACAGGTTTTGGGTTCGAGTCCCGGCGGTGCCATGTATATTTGTGAGTGGTTCGGAATCCACTTTAGACAGTAGGTCCCGGTCTGTTTAGCGTAAAGTGGGCGCAAGATGACACAGCGACAAACAAAACCAATCAAAACATTTTCCGGTCGGTCCTTAGAATGGAAGATTCTGTCTTTTTCAGGGGGCCTGTTGGCCGACTGGCTAGCGCTCGGTACCACAGGTTTTGGGTTCGAGTCCCGGCGGTGCCATGTATATTTGTGAGTGGTTCGGAATCCACTTTAGACAGTAGGTCCCGGTCTGTTTCGCCTAAACTGGGCGCAAGATGACCATACAGCGCCAAACCAAACCAATCAAAGCATTTTCCGGTCACAGATACCATTATGGAAACGAACGCCCAGCTGATTCTTAGAATGGAATCCAACCAAATGGTCCTTAGAATGGAAGATTCTGTCTTTTTCAGGGGGCCTGTTGGCCGACTGGCTAGCGCTCGGTACCACAGGTTTTGGGTTCGAGTCCCGGCGGTGCCATGTATATTTGTGAGTGGTTCGGAATCCACTTTAGACAGTAGGTCCCGGTCTGTTTCGCCTAAACTGGGCGCAAGATGACCATACAGCGCCAAACCAAACCAATCAAAGCATTTTCCGGTCACAGATACCATTATGGAAACGAACGCCCAGCTGATTCTTAGAATGGAATCCAACCAAATGGTCCTTAGAATGGAAGATTCTGTCTTTTTCAGGGGGCCTGTTGGCCGACTGGCTAGCGCTCGGTACCACAGGTTTTGGGTTCGAGTCCCGGCGGTGCCATGTATATTTGTGAGTGGTTCGGAATCCACTTTAGACAGTAGGTCCCGGTCTGTTTCGCCTAAACTGGGCGCAAGATGACCATACAGCGCCAAACCAAACCAATCAAAGCATTTTCCGGTCACAGATACCATTATGGAAACGAACGCCCAGCTGATTCTTAGAATGGAATCCAACCAAATGGTCCTTAGAATGGAAGATTCTGTCTTTTTCAGGGGGCCTGTTGGCCGACTGGCTAGCGCTCGGTACCACAGGTTTTGGGTTCGAGTCCCGGCGGTGCCATGTATATTTGTGAGTGGTTCGGAATCCACTTTAGACAGTAGGTCCCGGTCTGTTTAGCGTAAAGTGGGCGCAAGATGACCATACAGCGACAAACCAAACCAATCAAAGCATTTTCCGGTCACAGATACCATTATGGAAACGAACGCCCAGCTGGTTCTTAGAATGGAATAAATTCAAATGGTCCTTAGAATGGAAGATTCTCTCTTTGTCAGGGGGGCCTGGTGGCCGACTGGATAGCGCTTGGTACCTCAGATTTTGGGTTCGAGTCCCGGCGGTGCCATGTATATTTGTGAGTGGTTCGGAATCCACTTTGGACAGTAGGTCCTGGTCTGTTTGGCCTACAGTGGGCGCAAGATGACCATACAGCGACAAACCAAACCAATCAAAGCATTTTCCCGTCACAGATACCATTATGGAAACGAATGCCCAGCTGGTTCTTAGAATGGAATCCATCCAAATGGTTCTTAGAATGGAAGATTCTGTCTTTTTCAAGGGGGCCTGGTGGCCGACTGGCTAGCGGTCGGTACCACAGGTTTTGGGTTCGAGTCCCGGCGGTGCCATGGATGTTTGTGAGTGGTTCGGAATCCACTTTAAACTGTATGTCCCGATCTGTTTAGCCTAACGTGTGCACTCGATGACCGTGCACCGACAAGTGTCCAATTTTTGAAAACACACAATATGTAGCACAAACAAACCAAATATGGCATGCTTAAAGAAAATTAACATAAATAACATATAGGTAAATAATGGATAAATATCATATGTTTTTAAATATTGTCTAACAAATTTTATTATTGAGAATTTCGTTTTCTAGATATAAATTAACAGTAGATTTTGTGTAGAAAAAAAAATTTTGCTTCTGAAATTTAATTCGAGTCATAAATGGGAAATAAAAAATTGCTTTAATCCTTCAAATGGGAGATTATAGGTAATTTGTAAATTATTATTAAAAATAAAATTATTTTAAAATTTGAATATTTAACAATGTAATAATAAATAAAAAAGGAACAAATACACATAACAGTTGTATAGAAAAATTCAAAGTTTTTTAGAAATTTAAAAACTATATTCATGTTGTTCAATAATTTACAAATGTAAAATATTAATAAATTTTTGAAATGTATTTAACATAGTTATTGTAGAAAAATTTATTTGTGTTTATTCACTAGCAAATTACTTATCCTATTTGTTCGTATTAAAAATAATAGATGGCGCTACAATACAGAAAACTCCATTTACAAAAATTTCACTATATGACAAATGTCATAGTTTTAACCATTAAATCATATCGCCGGTAGAAGGAAAATATTTTTTTGGGGGGCAGAAATGCATAATTCGCCGTTTTCGTAGCAAGCTGTGGCAAGAAATGCGTCTTTGTGTTGATTATCACCCCTGTCTTCTGTTATTTTGTTGTGGTGGGGGTAATCAAGGGATATTCATATTATATTCTCTTAAATATTTCGTTGCACAAAAAAATATTTGATATTTTAAGAGGTACAATTTTTCATCTTTTCTGAATATTTCCTCTATTTGGAACTTTAAATAAAGTTTTTATGCTTCACTACCACTCTTTCTTAAAACGAAAGTTATTTAAATTGCGCAATTTACGACCACGTCCAGCTCTTCTTGATTCTTGATTTTAGGATAGCTGATTGAGGGAGAACAGTTAGACTCAAAAGACACTTGATTTTCAATTGTGTGACGAGTATTTATGCGGGAGTTACTAGTATGATGGAGATGGAGAGTCATTCTGGTCTAATGGATCCTGCGGATGACAAGTTCACCAAGCTCATTCAAGAGATGGATGATTTTAAAAACAAGTTTTCGCCCATTCCAGATGCTCGCCTATTGACGGGGAACGGTCCTCATCAGGACCATTTGCAAGTACCCAGTTACG
The DNA here is from genome assembly GCA_021605075.1 of Caerostris darwini. NCBI lineage: Eukaryota > Metazoa > Arthropoda > Arachnida > Araneae > Araneidae > Caerostris > Caerostris darwini. The sequence continues at coordinate 1,800 of BPLQ01012138.1, read as the reverse complement.
GCGCTGCTGAAGCCATGATCACTGACTCGCCAATCCTCACTGAAGCTGAACACTGCTCTCACATCACTGCAGCTCAGACTCAACTTAAGGACAGAGAAAAAGCTGTCGATATGATGCAACAGATCATCAGGCATCAGGGTGTTCTGATCGATGAAGGACTTATGAAACCGACTGCCCTGAAACCCACTCTAGAAAGACTGAAGAAAGCTGAGGATGCACTTGCAGAGACAACAAAACGGGTGAGTGAACTAGGATTATGTCCGCTGACTAACTGCGCTCGGCATTGTAATGCGCAAGTAAAATTAAAATTAAATGCTAAAACTAAATCTAAACCTAACCCTCAAAATAAAAAAGTCAAACGACCTGCTGTAACTGCTCCTAACGATGGATTCATTAAACTGCCTAAAAGGCACACGGCTAGGATAACTGTTGAAACTAACATTGTTAATCCAGTTCAAACTACCAATAACTTTGACCGCCTGTCTGATGATAAGGCTGATGCAAATAATGTCGACATGGATGTTCCTGCTGAACCCAGACTGCCGCCCATCATGGTGCGCTATAAGGATGATCTCAAGAATCATATTGCTGAAATTAGCACTCTCCATCAAAACGACATTCGAATTAAGCTTGCCGGCGAGCAGCTTAAACTTTTCCCTGCAAACCCGGAAGTACATAGAGCTGTTGCTAAATACCTCACGGAGAAGCAATTGGAGTATTACGTCATCACTCCTAAAAATCAACGCCCGCTTAAAGCGGTGCTCAAAGGGCTGCCAGTCTGCCTACACTGCTGAAGAAATCTCTGATGGACTCACTGAACTTGGTCTCAAGTTAGACCAAGTCAGACAATTGCACAATCTCAAGACCAAGGCCCCCATTCCGGTGTGGCAGATTATCTACCGAAAAGTTCCTGAGAATGCCAAGATTTTTGAGGTGACCAGACTGCTCCACTTATCGGTTAAAGTCGAGAAGTTTAATAGAAGACCGGGAGCATCTCAGTGCTTTTCGTGTAATCTATTCCATCATTCTTCAAAAAACTGCAACTATAAAAAACGATGTCTCAAGTGCGGGGGTGAGCATCATTTAAAAGATTGCCACATAAAGGAACGCATTGAAAACCCGCAATGCATCAACTGCCACCAGATGGGGCACCTTGCCGCATGGCGAGGCGGCCCGATGTTCCCCAAGCCACGCCCACCTCCCAATCAGGGACAAGCACCTGCAAGACCCGCCTTCAGCAGCCGCACGGTCTCAGAAGGCGTATCCTATGCCAGTTTCCTGCAGGGAACCTCCAAAGATTTACACGCAGCACCATCGGTCTCTGTGAAACCTTCGCATTTTGTAAATAATGATACTCCTATTACTCCTAATCTTAATGCTGACTCAGCTGCTAAGATGATGTATGTACTAACAGAAATGGCTAATCTTTTTTCAATGTTCGGAGGTCTCGATAATATTTACTCCCAATTTAGAACAGCTACTAACCCTTTAGAAAAAATGCAAATACTATGTAAATTTATTATTTAATTGCGCTTGTGGCTAAATACTCAATTTTAACTTTTTAATTGCGCCATTCTTTTATTTACATTCCGTTTTGTTTTTAATTTTTCGTTTCTTTTTCTTACTAACAAGGACATAATCATTTTCACTGCCTTTTGTATTATCCATGTGTTTTTCTTCCCATGAACTTTATTTACAAGCTTAGGAGTTTTAAGGCCGCATCATAGGCCAGGGTACTCCGTTCGTCGAATGATGATGATGATGAATCCAGCTCTTCTTGTATGGGTTCTTAAATATTAT